>JASDQU010215687.1:4342-18337 GCA_032191745.1 Picea mariana
CCGGTGAAGTTGTCTGATTCCCTTTATTGAATTTCCTTTCACCACTTCGAGCCATAACTTTGCATTTAAATGCTGAGATGAGGGCAATCATTTTGTGAATTTCCTTTTATCATCTCTTTTCGGACTAGATGGGGGCAATCAATTTTTTGAATTTCCTTTCACCATCCGTCTTATATTTTCCTTTGCCATGAACTGGGGGCAATCAATTAGTAAAAGGTATACTGGGGGTAATATCTGCATATAACTTTGTAGCCGATGTATGTCCACTCACTTTGATTACTCTGGATCAATTTTCCTTTGACCCTCTAAACATCTTAGCTGGCAGGGAAGCTTTAGGGGAGAGTTTATTTCCAGGGGCCTTCCTTTTTGAAAGACTAATCGTTAAGACCTATTGAAAAAACCAAGGGGGTTAGGATTAGCCTAAGCATATCTAAGTTCGGTGAGAGTTGAGGGTTCATAAGAACTTGACACCTTTCTTGCTGGAATTCATAAAAATCGTTTGTTGGCTTTCAGAGTTAAAGTGCAACCTCTTTTCCTTCTGTGAAAACCATGGGAAGATATCATGATTCAAGGGGAAAGAATCAAATATTCGAAACAAAGTGACAAGGGAGGTTTCAGATTTTGTAAGCACAGGTGTTATAACACATTCCTGACCCCTGGAACCTTTTTCTTGCTTAGGACGCTTCACTTCTTCTGTTTTATTTTGATTATTTTTATGTTATTCAGGGGAACTTTTTAGAATCCACAATAAAATTACTCTTTTGATAATCCATCGAGGGAAAAAAATTATACTCACAAACCCATTATTGCACATAGGTGACCTTCATTTGAAATCTAAATATTTGGGGAATTCATACCTTTGCCTTACCATTTCATTCTCATCTTAGTAAATTATCCTTTATCACTTGTTTTGGGCGAATCGGTTTCCCAATACATGACCATCCATTCTCCTCTTTATGATGTTTGGGATGTAAACTGGAATCCTGTAAGAAAACAACACGAAGAGCGTCAGGATTTTAAACTTTATGGAATTCAATGTGTTGAAGTTTTCGTATCACTAACTTGTTTTATTTGCGATGAAAAAGAAAATAAAACTTACCAAACAACTATAAAAACAAAAACACAAACCGGTATGTACAATGGAAATTCAGAAATTATTTATTGCATATAATGTTTCAGATAGCGCCCGTTGATGGGGACGTTAAGGGTTTTATCGTCCAAAGTTTCTAATAGAAACGAGTTCTCCCCTTCAGAAGTTGTGACTTTGAATGGACCATACCAAATATGGTCAAATTTTCCATGTTTTACTGAATCTTCCCTTCTAGCATCTCATTTCAAAACTAAATCACCAGGGATGAATTTCCTGTCTTTAGCCTTATGATCAAACAATTCTTTCATATTATCTTGATACCTCTAAAGCCTTTCATCTACCTCCATTCTGTTTTGTTGAACCCCGATCAACTGATTTATCCTTCTTGTGACATGATTTGGTTCTTCTTTTTCATCCTACCAAAGTTTCATCACAGGTAGGGCCAGATTTATGGGTAGCACTAAGTCAGTCTCTTACACCATTTGATAAGGAGAAGTGCCAATCGATTTCTTGGTGCCTATATGATTTTCCCACAAGGCGTACTTCAAATGCACATGCCAAGATTTTTTGTTTTCGTTCAACACTTTCTTAATTATGGTAATTAGGATTTTATTCGATGACTCAGCTAGCCCATTGCCTTGGGGATAGTATCTTGTAGAATGGCCTAGTATAATATGGTATTTTTGGCAAAAGCTGACCATCGCTATAGATTTGAACACTTGGGCATTGTCTGTAACTATTTTTCTGGGACAGTTGAATCTAGATAGTATGTTTTCTTCCAGAAAGTCTATCACCACCGAATCTGTCGCTCTTCTAGTTGGAATAGCTTCCACCCATTTGGTGAAATAATCGGTAGCGGTCAGGATCCATCTATGTTGAGCGCTGGAATGTGGGTTAATTTTGCCTATAAAATCCAACCCCCGTTGTTGAAACGAGGCATTCGTTTTAATCAGAACCAAAGGTAGTGCTAGGAGTTTCTTCTTGCCTGCGAACAATTGGCAAGATTTACAGGCTCTGACTTTGGTATTGACATCTGAAAAGCGTTTAGGCTAGTAATATTCTGCTCTCAGGATTTTATAAGCCATTTCTCTCCACGCATGATGTCCTCGACATACTCCTTCGTGAAATTCGTTTATGACCTTTTCTGCTTATGATTCTACCAAACAAACCAAAAGGAAGCCTAGAGGGTCTTTCCAGAACAATTTTATCTCAGACATAAAATACTTTATCACATGTAATTTCAGTGTCCTGGATTTATATGGAGATAAATCACTCAGACAATTTAGGGTTAGAAGGTACGATACTATGTTTTTATACCAACTTGATAAGACAAACTTCTCTTCGATTCTGGTTGGAGTTGTTTGGTCATCAAATTCATCTATGTCCACACATCCCTGGTATTCTTGCAGGTTATTTATTCCGAGTGCTTTGAAATTTGATTCGGCTAAGAGCTTAGCCAAACCTTGTCCTTTTATGAGCTTTGTTGGTTTGAACTCTACATCAAATTCTTGAATTTTAGTGAGCCACTGACCCCTCCTCCCGTCGCTGTCGGGCTACACCAATATATCTTTTACAGAACTGGTGGGCACATATGAAATTACCTTGGAGTGTAACACGTAGGTTCTAAAAGCCCTAAGTGTCTTTACCATAACATATCCTTTCTTTTCCATTATATCATATCTCAATTTTGCATCTCTAAGGATCTTACTAAAGAATTCTATCGGTTGCTCAAAACCCTCTTTGTTCTTCTGGAGAAGTACTACCGCGATTGTGTGTTCGGAGGCGAATGAGAAAATCAGAAACTCTTTGAGGTAATTAGGGCTGAGCAGCATGTGTGCTTCGATTATAACTTTCTTGATACATGCAAATGACGCTTTGGCTTCTCCCGTCCATTTGACTTCGTTATTCTTCCTTAGCATATCTATGATCAATTTTACGATTTCAGTTAAATTCGGGATAAATCTCCTCAATTTTTTTTTCCCTAAAAGAGATTGAATTTCCTTTACATTTCTAGGGATATTTATAGTGTCTATGGCTTTGACCCTTTTAGGATCAATTTTAATTGTGTCCCGAGACACAATATGGCCCAGGAGTTTACCTTTTTGCATCACAAAGTGAGACTTCTTAGGATTTAAAGACAAACCGAATTTTCGACACTTCTCGAGCGTTTTCTTGAGGTGTATCAGATGATGTTCATCAGATTTGGAAAAAATAGTCAAATCATCAAGGTAAATGACCATGAATTTATCTCTCTCGCTGACAAAAGTGATATCCATGGCACGCTGGAAGGTAGCACCTGCATTCATTAAACCGAAAGGCACTTTGTCATACATAAATGTGCCCCAATGGGTGGTGAAGGTTGTTTTCTCTTTATCGAGCTCACTGACAACGATATGATTATAACCCGAAAATCCGTCGATCATTGAAATTCTATTTTCCCCAACCACCTTGTCCAAAACGTGATCCATTTTGGGAAGCGAATAATTGTCTTTGAGGGAGGATTTATTTAGATTTCTAAAATCCACACACAGTCTGATCTCTTCACTCTTCTTCCTAATCGGGACCACATCAGCTACCCAGTCAGAGTATCTCTGTGGCACAATTATTTTTGTGTCCAAAAGATTTTTAACTTCCTTTTCGACCACGAGTAATAAAATGGGATTGATTTTCCTGAGTTTCTGTCTGAAAGGTTTAACACCAGGCTTCAAAGGCATTTGTGTTCAATCACCGTGGTATCATAAGTTCTCAGCTCATCGTAAGACCAAGCGAACATGTGTTTATACTGCTGGAGTAAACTTGCATACTTCCCTTTCATCTCAGCGGGAAGATATTTTGATATCTTTACTACTCTAGGCTTCTCTTCAGTCCCTATGTCACAATCTTCAACTTCTTCTGGTTGAGGTTGTAAAGTAGATTTTAGGGGCATGTCATTTTCGTCAAACAATATTTCTAGAGGGATTAATCCTTTCGGAATTTGATTGTTTTTTAAAACTAACATGCGATGATTCGCGATATTTTCTTGGAACTCTTGAGGACCCTCCCCTTCTTGCATAATCCAAGTATGGTCGTTTTGGTTTTCTTGGTCAATGTGAGTTTCAGTGAAATTGTCTACCATTTCGAGGAATTTTCTGATCTATTTGTCATCTTCTAAGACCTACCAGTGTTGTATATTATTCGGCATGGAGGGTCTGTGCCTCACCTCTATATGATACTTCAGTTTGAAAGCTATAGGAGGTGCAGAAGTTGAGGCTGCTTTGGCTAATGAATCAACTTTTAGGTTTTCTGTACGTGGAATGTAATGAACATTTACCGATGAGAAAATGTTTTCTATTATATCCCAGGCACAATTTCTGTAAGATATTAATCTCAGGTGTTTGTCCTGGTACTGTCGATTTATCTGCTTCACAATCAACTCCGCATCTCCATAGACTTCCAAGTTCTCTATGTTCATCTTCCTGCCAGCTTCTAGTCCCAAGACTAAGGCTTCGTACTCACATACATTATTTGTGTAGTCTATGTCCCACTGTAGTTTGTAAGAAAAAGGGATAACAAATTCATCTTTAGGTGCTACAAAGAGTACTCCTGCACCTGCTCCTTCGCATGATGAAGCGCCATCAAAGAAAATTTTCCAAATCCAAGAGTTATACACATTTTCATCTATATTTTTTGCTTTATTTTCCTCTATAAAGTTTTCTTTTGTACAATCATTTGCACCATCATCAAAAGATAAAATAGAATTACCCAGGTCTTGATCAGCGACATAAACAAAAAAATTATTAGGATTTTATGGATCACTCACTGTATATGCTAACCATGTCTCTCTGTATAGCTGAGTGAACTGTCCACCAAAAATGGGAATCGTGGCATAGGTCATGTCTAATTGAAGAGATCCCCCAAGCTTGTCTCCCCAAGACCTAGATAAGAGAAAACCATAATTCAGAGGTATATTGGCGATAACTACATCCATTAGAACGTTTTTTACCGGCACCTACGCAAGAGTTACCACTAGATCTTTGATCATGCCCATACACTTAACTCTCCTTGAATCGAAAGAATACAAGTCTTTGTATGGCCTGGTGATTTCAAGGCCTAGTCTATCCATAATAGACTTGGGCATCACGTTATGTGAGGCTCCAGATTCTAGCATGCAATTATGTAGTAGACGATCTTGCACGTTAAGTGTGATATAGAAAGGGGCGACAATATCCCTGGAGCCACAAAAATGCAGGCCAGAAATTATATTAGGCTTATCGTCTTCCAAATTTATCATGTCAGATTGACTTTCTAAATCTAAAAGATTTATCGTTTTGGTTATTTTCTTTCGGTACACAGGATTCTTTGCCAATTCGATCAGAGGTATTGGTATTTTTATCTTGTTTATCTCATTTTCCAGGCGGAAACCCCCCATGAGTTTTTATGTTTCTTTAGTTGAAGCTTCAGTTTCCTTTCTTTCTGGCTTATTTGTTTGCATTGTCTTATTTTCAGTTAGTTTTGTTTCCAATGTCTGTGTTTCGACTACCTTAATTTTCCCAGCTTGGGCCTCGACCTCCTTTATTTTGGTATTCTGTATCTTGGTGTCTTTCGGAACGAGCTCATATGTTTCACCTCTTGGCAAGATTTTATTTGATTGAGTAGTCGACGCAGATTTATTTTTAGGCCTCAGATTGTACTTGTGTTGGAGCTCGACCATTATAGTATCATCCATCCCTTGATAGGCATAATCACATGCATTATTTATGTTGTTATCTTTATTTGACGGTTGTTATGTGTTCAAAGACCTCTCATAATATTCCTTGGTTAGATGAGGTTGTACACAATCATCACCCAAATTGTTAACGTCTTCTTGTAGATCCTCAAACTCTTGCAAGTCATTTCCTCCTATAAAATTTTTCGATTTTTAAAGGAGTTTGAATTTTTTGGTCTTCATTTTTAATCTGTCTTTGTTGAATTTGAGGATTCAGGTTTCTTCTGAAATCCCTCTTAACGAATGGATCTACTTTGGATTGATCTAGCTCCATCCTTTAAATTTTATTTGACATCTCCTTTATTATCCTAGCCATATCATCTATTTTATCATCTGAGGACCTCCCTGATCCTGAAGGTCACACTTGTTCTTTAAAGCATTTGGTCTCTCTGTTTCTCATTTCTATTTTTGTTTTTAGTTTACCATAAGCCATCATGTTTGACTCAATCTCCATGGCATCATCTTGCATTCGGGTCAGGTCGACCCCTCTCCTTTCTCTTAATAAAAGTGTGAAATCGGGTTCGAATGATCCTGCAAAGGTTACCTCGGCTGCAGGTTGGGATGGTTTAACCTCGACTGGGATATTATTATATAATTTGTTAAATCTTTGAATGAATTCCATAACGGTTTATGAACCTTTTTTCTTCAAAGATCCAAACTCAGTCAGATAGTATAAATGGTCCTTCCTTTCACCCCATTTCCTAAGAAAAACATCTTCTAGAGCATCATGGGATAATATCGAACCTGCAAGTAGACTTCAGAACCAGGTTCTCACATGTCCTTCGAAAGTTTGGACAAACAACCGTGAATACACATCTTCATGTTCGAGACTTAGGATGTCTGCGAATTGGTCAAAGAAATTTGTATGTTCGGCCATGGTTAGGTCTCCTTCCCCTGTAAACTTAGGTAGATTTTTCATATAGTTTTCAGGCAGGTCATGCAGGGGTACCGGGAGGACTAGAGGGGCGTATCCGATAGCCACTTTAACAAAAATCCTGGGTGGTGGGAGCGGTGCTTGGCCTCCCACTCCTCCTCTTGCCGCATCCATAGATACTCTCGGAGAGGAAATCGGTACATTGTACAGAGGATTTTGGAAGATGTATAGTGAATCTTTAGCTTCTTCGGGAGACGAGAAAACTGAAAAAGGTGGAAACGGGATATGGGGGCTTGGTTCCTCTGACTTGCAAGAGATGTAAACGAGGGAACCCACAGGTGTGGAATCCGAGTATATGGTATACTCTTCGGGACTTAGTGAGGTTGGAAAATCCAACTGAAGAGTTATAGGGGTATCAATTGATGCGAGATTTACCAAGGGAATTTCACCTTCGTTTATGCAGGAGGTAGTCGTATGAGTTTTAGATATAATTTTTCGGAAAGCTAAATTTGGGTTTAGGGTTTTGGCCTCGACTGTCCTTGTTTCTTTAGAGAGGGTTTCAATGAGAGATCCTTGCGAAGTCAATGCTTTGAGTGGGGTATTCTCCTTGGGTTGTGTGTGTCTAAGCTGGTAGGAGACAGTAGTTGGTTTAAGGGAACCTCTTGATTTTAGTATTTTTTGGGGATTGGGAACAGGCATGGTCTGTTTACCATCTGAATTTTGTCTGGTGTTCCTTCGAAAAAATGCTAGCTTACTTAATGTGGAGTCACCAAGTGAATAATAAAAACTTAGCCTTCATAAGGTGTTCACTCTTTTTTCACTATCAAAAAGAAGAAAATTACAAATGTCGTTCTCCCAGGGAAAAATAATTTCGTATCTCCGTCCCCGACAACGGCACAAAAAAGATGTTGTTCGAGAGTCTGTATTTAAGGCTATAAAGTATAGAGTCTAGGCATCTGAAAAGTGTGAAAGATGTAACTGGAGAAAACAACTGGGAAAAGAAGCTAAGGTTGGTTTCTAAGTTGTCTGGGTCTAGCTTCTAACTGTTCCCAAATTTTTATATCCCATTCAATGGTTGCCCATGAATGTTCAAGTTTGGCCTGGGTAGTATCAGTTTTCAGAATGGTATCAAAAAGGTTTAAAGTGAGGCTGGTTTGATTTGAGAGGCCGGGTTCTAAGTTGGGCTGTCATGCCACAGGTACAGTCATAAAGGAACAAAGTTTTTGTAAAGCATTGGTTGTTGTTTCACCTTTATATTATATAAGAAATAATCCCACAATCGAATTAATAGTATAACGAAATCATAGGCCGTTTTCTGTAACGGAGTTAAAATTTAAAAACATACATGAAGCGAAAGAAAATATAAATATGTTGAACAATGTGAGGCATCAATCAGGGAAGAATCTCACCTTGTGACAGAAGAAGAAGATAAATAAGAAAAACTTTAATGAAGCATATGATATAGAAATCTAAACAATTCACAGGTCTTATACCTGCTAATAGCCGATACAGAGGAAAAGGTGTAAACGATTAGATAACTTAAAAAAAATGACCACCACAGTAGAAGTTGTACTAAATTGCAACTAAGCATTCATTAAAGACACATATGAGAAATAACGTGAAATGCGAAAACAACAGAAGAAACACATAACCCAGTCTTGACGAAAAAAAGAGTCTTTGATCTGCCTTGTATTAATTTTGGCAAAAGAGATGTTCTCTAGTACAATCGTCCAAAGGAAAAAATCCATTGCTTCTTCTCTCAAAATTATACTTATACAAAATTTTAAAATTCTTTGAATTCTGATTGTTCTAAAAATTTCGGTTACAAATGGAAAATGAAGCGTTTCATTTCCTTGTCTCTTGTCTTCCTCCACGTGGGTAGGGCATTTTCTTTTTTGTACTCTGGCTCCAGAAATAGGATGGGATTAGCATCTGTCCTTACTTGCCTCCATAAGTCTACCCTTTCCCCTGCTCGATACAAAAAACACATTTTTCCACCAATTGGGCTATCAACTTGGAAGGTTTGGCCTGACTGTTCGCCTCGAAAGTGTAACAATCCTTTGCCAACTGTGACAATCGTTTTCCTACTTGTCGATATTCTNTATCGAGATCTAACAAATTTTTATTTATCAAGCCGAATGTTTCTTCACAAGCATCTCTCATTTCCTTAGCTCTTTTTCTGCTCTCGGATATATTATGTTCCCATGCCTTTAGTAGAATGTTACCTTTGGCTTGCTCTAGGATAGACAACCTGGAGATGATGGCCAACTCTTCTTTCGCTGTTGCTATAACAACTTCTTGAAAAGCAATCCAAGCTGTTGCTGCTTCTCTTTCTCTCGAGGAGATATCCTTCAATGCTTGTTCTATCATATGGAAATGGTTCTATATGGTTTCTACTTTTGCAAGTAGATCCTGTTGAGCTAATTCTACCTTATTTCGTATTTCCGAGGCTTGGTATTGGAATACTGTTATGTCTATGACCTAGTTTTCGACAGAGATTAATTTAGACAGCAACAATTTTATTTTCTCTTCTTGTTCACTTATCCGATTTTGCTTATTTGTGCCGACTGATGCATCTGCTCAAGGTTAGATTTAAGTCTCTTGATTTCCTATTGATCAGTCAGTCTCGCTTGCTCAAAACCTTATTTTTCTTCCTCCCTAACAATCATCTCTGCCGTTGCTAACTGGGCCTCCAACTTGTTGATCAATAGGTTCTTTTGTTTCAACCATGCCCTCAAAGTTATGACTGAATATTGGTTGGTTTTTGTGTAATCCCCCAATGTTATGACTATCTCATAGACGAAGTATTCCTCTTCCAAGGCTTCCCCATCCACTAGGATTTTGTATTTTTTAGCCACTATGCCTGCTCTTTGGTATGTTTCTTGCTTCACCACATCCTTCCTTTTCTTACTGAATAATAATTCATTAGGGGGCAAACTATTCTACATAAATAGTTTCCAGGTCCTCCTTGAATGTCCACTCTGTACCAGGGTTCCCTTTCGTGAATTGTAAGGGAGTGATGGATGCAATGAGGCTGCAGATTTCCTTGGTAACTATCTCTGGGTTTCCTTATTCTTGGTTGGGGATATCTTCTTCCTGATTCGAGATCTTATCTTCCTCTGGCTTGTCCTGAGTCTCTTGTTTTCTAAGGTTCGCACCCACCAAACTTTTATCTTCTGCTTGCTATGTACTTGGAGGTTGTGAGTTTCTTCCCTGTAACACTTTAGGGAGGCAACTTCTCCTGTGCTCTTGGAATGTATAAAAATTGGCCATATCATTGGGCAACAAAGCTTGAACCTGGCTCAAGACTTCAGAGTAGGACCTCGCACCTCGAAAGATTTCATCATGAGGTGAGTCTTCGTGTTCATATCTCTTCAGGCCACAACTCGCCATGTGATTACTCACAACCTTATTAGGGTCGTGTTTCTTTAACTCAATGTCCACTAATTTCATTTCCTCCAAGGTTGTAGCCTCTGCTTTGGCATGGCCTAAATCTAATAAAGAATATGTACCAATGTGAATGAGGAAAGGTGGCCATACCTTGTTTGATACTCCTTTGAGCTCCTTGATTATCCCATCGAGTACAATTTTCCTGGCGATCTCGCGACACACTAGCTTTTCTGGTAAGAATAACGACAGAGCATATGGGGGGACAGAGGTGCCTAAAACCCTAATATATGGAAATTCCTCTTCTATATACCAATATTCCACACTGCTCAGGTTGGCCGTGATGTTATCTGAAATCCTAGGAGGCAGATGGACGAAGATAGAGACATGCATTGGCACCATTACCCAGTTGAAAATTTCATAGATGAATTCTTTGGCTTTATCTTCCCAGAGTTTTGAGTGTTAGACATGAATAGGCTCTGCATTGGTTGGAGTCCAGCTCTAGTTCATTAGTGGGAAAGGTGTCATGAAGCAAATAACGTCCATGATGTAAGAGAACATGAAGAATGAGGATGCCTTCCCGCTCGCCTTTTGTGCTCGATATTCCATAATTCGACTGGCCAGACTATCTGACAACAATTTGGCCCAGTCGAAAGAGAGTCCCTCTGCTACTGTGTGCATAAGTGGTACCCATGGGAGAAAGAAGTGAAAGATGTCCTCCTTCCCATACAGTCTCCAAACCATCATTTCTATATACATGAATTGTGGTACCAAGAATGAGATTGAATAAATTCCATTAGTATCGGCCCTGAATTTCGTGGAGTGTGAAACCCAGTCTTTGATCAGGTCGAATAAGCTTTTCCCAAACTACTCGCATTCCTTCTTTTTGAAACCCTCCAAGAATACAACATTGTGAGTAAGGCCTGGTGTGGGAGACAATTTATACATTTCCTGTAAATGCTCTAGTCTAAATGTCCCAATTGCCACCTTCTTCTCATTGAAAATTGTTCTAGTCGGGATGTCTACATGGTCCAGCCACTACTACATATGGGCGTATTATTCCATGAAAATTTTCCACGCTTCCACTAGTCTAATATTTTTTTTTAAACAGGGCGGGATTTTCATTGCTACTGCCACGAAAGTTCCTCGCAATATCAACGAAAATCTTAATTTAACCTAGTCGGGATTTTCGTCGCTATAGTGACAAACTTTCATGGAAATAGCGATGAAAATTTTGTCTATCTCATTGGTTGGTGTTAATGGCTAGTTGACTATTTTATCTATATATACGTGACTTTAAGAGACTTTGCGACAAAATTGCTATAGTTGCGACACTGTTCTTGGCTTTTGTTTGAGCTGTTTATTTTTTCCGTCACCCACCGGTTGAACAAATCCAATTCTCGATTTACATAGCTCAGATTTTGAACTTGCAAGGTTAGTATGTTATTTTTTATTGATGTACTCATTTAACTTGTAATTTTTTTTTCAAATGTCCAAATTGCATTTAGCTTACTTTTTCCTTGATAATATATTTATATAATATGTGTAGTTATACCATATTTCATGTCTTTGGTTTTTGGATATAGTTAGTATATTCTATGGAAAAGGATATGTAGATTCCATAATATTCTAGGTTTATGGAATCCACATACCCTTTTCCCTTCAATTGTAGCTATAATCTCTCTCTCTTTTCATTGATAAAGACATGGAATTGCTCTTGAAACTCAACCCTAATCGGTGAAATGATAGTAATTGATTGCTATATTCCCTGCTTTAGCAGGGACTAATAAGATACATAAACACTAACCCTAAACTTATGTTAGGTGTATATGTCGTTATTATATAAATAAAACATTTGTACACATATGAACTTATTATAAAGATGGCATCTATGTCGTCATGATGTTGATCCTCTACACATACGATCACCTTATTATAAAGATGTTGACCTTATTATAAAGATGTAGGTCACTGTAAATAAACATATCATAATCGAAAGGAGTAGCCAAAATATAAAAAATTGACAACTTAATGTTTGGTATGGTGTAGGTAAGACAATTACTTGTTAGGACAAGGATTTGTCATAATGAACGAAAATGACAGGAAGCTTGCTCAGTTAAGAGCTGCATTAGAGGCAAGGGGCAATGGAAAATGTTATTTCCCTTGCTATGATTACAGAGGCTTGCAAAATATAAGACTTTTAATAACAACAGCCCAAAAAAATTGTAGGGAGAAGGGGCACGCTGAAGGGGGTTATGAATATCGTCCCTTGGTAAGAGGATTCAATATTTAATGTATTCTCTGTAATAATCAGTATGTCATCAATTTTAGTAATATTTCTTATCGTGATTTTTATATTTTCTATACACACTAAATTTTCTATGTTGTTTTTTAAATATATAGACGATGCCCCCAAAGTGTCGACCTCCAGAGAGTTATTTGTCAAGTACTAGCAAAAATACTACTTTACATGGAGATGAACTTCGAGATCAGAATATTGAAGCTGTTGATCAAGTTATTAACGATGATATGGATGGAGATAATGTTAGTGATTCAAATCAGGAAGATCAGATACATAGATTGATCCAAGACACGTTTTCTCCAATGGATGAGGACAACCAAGATGATAGTCATGATGTTGATCCTCTACTCGAGAAGTCACGTCAACCTCTTTATGAAGGCTCAACAATAAATATTTTATCTTCTATATTGTTGTTGGTGAACCTGAAGGTTTTAAATGGTTTATCAAACACATGTCTCACACAGATACTAAGGTATTTAATTTGTTAATTATTTATGCTTGCATGTTCACAAATACTTAAAAGGTTCAATTTATTCTTATATTTCTATTGTTTTCTAATTTGTAAATTAGTATATTGGATGATATATTGATGATAAATATTGTTTACATTGACATATTGTTTATAATTTTGTAGATTGCTAGGTGATCTATTACTGACGTCAAATATTTTTCCATGCACATATCGAGAAATATTTGTGATTATGAAAGAAATTGGAATGGACTATCAGGCTATTGATGCATGTCCTAATGATCATATCATATATTATGGACAATATGCATTAGAAAATGAATGCCCACAATGTCAAATAAGTAGATATTGAATCGATAAAGCATCAAAGAAGGTGTCTCACAAAGTTCTTCGTTATATTCCGATAATTCCACATTTTCGGCGGTTGTTCAGGTGCCAAAGTATAGCACAGTTTATGGATTTCCATGCAAAGAATAGAAGTCGAGACGATGTTCTTCGAATGCCTGCAGATGGTTCTGCATTGAACTACATCAAAGAAAAGTGGCCAATTTTTAAAGAAGAACCTCGTAATGTTAGACTTTCGTTGGCAACTGGTGGTGTCAATCCATTTGGAGAGCTTCATTCTATGTACTTAGTGTGGCCTATTTTTGTTATAAACATTAACCTTCCTCCTTGGATGTCAATCAAGAGAGAGCACAGAATGTTGGCAATGATTGTTCCAGGTATTTAATTATCTTTTATTGGCTTTAAAGCATGACAAAATATTTCATTTCTTTGTTTCGTGCATGGTAATTATTTCTTTTATATATCATGACATCTAGATAAGTATAATTAATCATGCATTAGGTTGAACCAATCAGGTTGGTACCAGGTTAAAGATATGAACGTATATATTGAGCCTCTCATCGATGAGTTGTTGAAGTTATGGGTTGGTGTCACTATGTATGAAATCTCTAGACCAATAGGGAAAAGGCGATTTCAATTCCATGGAATATTTTCATGGACAATTAATGATTCTCCCGGGTTAACACATTTTTGTGGTATATTGTTACTTTATTTTTGTGATTTAATATTATATATGTTTTTTGAAAAAATCATGCATTATTTTTAATTGTAACTCTAATTTGAC
>JASDQU010215688.1:8301-18312 GCA_032191745.1 Picea mariana
CAAAACCAATCAAAAAAATCCTTCTCTCGATGACCGTACTAGTTGGTTATGAAATCCAATGTCACGTGATCAAGTCAAGAAGGGGCTAGGATATGGTGGAATAGTTACAATGACGACCTGCTTAATGGACTTTCACCTTGGTGCAAGCTTCCACGTAGTAATTGTGGATTTACCCTCCAAGGAACCCAAGTGAGTTTGATCAATGTCTGTTCCAGGTACAGTGAGACTTCCCTTCACCGTCACCTTGTGTAAGTACCTAAATATTATGGAATCTAAAGACACCAACTCGCAGTTAGTCCCTGGGCAAGTATAGTCAATAGTTCGATACGAACGTATGGGCAGGATAACAAGTCTGAAATCAACCTGAGAGGATCGCACACATAATTTTGGGTATACCTTTAAGGCACCCCCAATATACGATCCGACCACTACAAACAATTGAACCACAGAGGGATAATCTCTGTAATTCGCCCGAATGCAACCTTGTGCGTAACCCCTGTGTGAGAGGGGGATCCCAGAAAACCTATATGACAATTGGATTTGAATCTCCCTAGCTCAGGGTGCTAATGTTTGTTTTGAAAAATTTGGAGAGTTGTACTCGCAGCCTAATCCAAAGTGCTAATCCTAGTCTAATGTTGGTGGAAGATCCTAAAAACAAAAAAAAGTTCTAGATAATTTTTAATTAGTGTTCCTTTTACAATTGTTCTTTACTCAAAGAGTGTACGAAAGTGAAACTGATGGAATGATGACTCAATTCTCAAAAAAATGCATAAAAGATGATAAGCAATCGTTTCTTTTCAATGAATGCTTATTTAAGGGAAAGAGAGAAAGTATTTTTCACTATCAAACACTAATATGGAATTTCCTCAATCAAGTTGTTCTCAATCAAATCCAATGTAGTGATAAAAAATTTCAGAAATGCCTTCTAATATCCAAACCAATCACTAAAATCTGTCCTTTTTCTCATATGTGAAGGATAATCAAATGTAAGACTTCTAATTTCAAACAGATTTTAGGAAAACAGAAGCAAACCTCACACAAAACAAAAGACACACTCTCATTGTGAATAAACAAGAAGAACAAAGTAACCAAAGTCGCAAACAAGAAACAAAAACCTCAAACATAAAAGAAATGATGGAAAAATGACTTCAAAAATCAAATGAGAAGGTTCACAGACCTTTGGATTTCCTCACAAAAGATTCCAGTCAGTCATAGGAACGAGAAGGAAACAACAAGTTAACTCTAGGACAGTAAGGACACAAAGTGACTTCAAGGCAAGGAAAGAAAAATGTCAAAATCCCAAACAAAAGAGGATGAATTCTCAGAAATAAAGGCGTTTGAAAACCAATACCAAGAGGGATTGAGAGTATGAGCCCCTGAGCAAATTTGAGAGGAAGAAACTGAACCTAGAAACTGAAAAATTAAAGGATTTTTCACTGAAAATGGGATAACACTTTGGTGTAAGGGGAACCAGAGCATTATAACACTTTTTGTAAGACCAGTAGGGAGCGCTCTGCTTCAAAAACTCTGAAAAATGCCCAAAAACTCAAAAAATCAAGGAAATTCAGTCAATCAGGTTGATTTTGATGAAATAGGGAGGCAATCAAACAAATGTAAGAATAAAAAAGACAATATGGATAAGGTCAAATGATTGTGGAAATGGTCAAAACAAGATCTGGGAAAGGAAACAAAAATTAGAGCTCCTCCCCGACGGAGTCACCAATTTTTGTTACCGGTGAATCCTCCTGCAGACAAGCGGATTCCCTCTTGGTCTCTAGACTCCTAAGGCTAATACAGAAGAGTGATTAGCATGGAAATTGACATCCTTTTAGATCTAATCGAGCTAATATACAAAGGAGAAGAAGAAAGGTATGTACCTTGTGAACGAGATTTGTCCTTGCAAAGTGTAGGCTGAGCCTCGATCTCGAGCTCCTTGATCGATCCTGCAAAACAAAAAAAGGTACAAAAGACTTCCTACTCTATTGATATTAGCTCATATATGGATCCATCTACTGTAGACAAAATTATATGGAACAAGTAGAAGTTTGAAAGAAACAAGCCAAGCATTGATTGTATTAATGAGAACAAGTAAAAGTACTTACAATCCTTTGAATGAAGGTGCAACAGCTTCTTCCAGTTCTCCTTGTCCAACCCCTTTTCTCAAGTAATCTCCACTGATTGCCTTGATGACATCTCCCTCATGAGATCATAAGTTTGATGTAATTCTCAATATCCATCCCCTTTTCACCATGAGAAGGCCTCCTTATATAACCTTGGAGAGGTTCAACCACTTGAGAGATATTTGGGATGAGTTGAGGATTTCTCTCCTTCAGTTGAGGATCTCCCCTAAGATCATTCCTTGACCATGTATTTGAATCCAACTACCTTTAGGAATTGAGGGATTCCTCCCTAATTTGCCTCAAAAAACCCAAAATTTTCTCAGAAAAGGCAACGCTCCCCCAAAAGGGGCACCAGAGCGCTATAGCACTCCCCCAAAGAGGCCCAGGGAGCGCCAATGCTCCCTGTCAGTGGGTAGGGGAGCGCTCCTCTCCAAAATTCATTTTAAAGTGGTTTTTCAAATATCAAAAGGCTTGTACTCCTTGTCAACTAATTTCTCTTCTTCCAAACTGGCCTTTGAGGTGTCTTAAGTGTCTTTATGATGTCGTTAGAGGTATGACATAGGCAAGATGTCAATATGATGTATGTGACACTTATAATTAAGATGTGACACTCACAAACAAGATGCGACACTTACAAAACTCGTAATGATGACACTTGCGACACTATCAAAGTGAGTAATCTGTTCCATATTTCTGGAAATTTAAATGTGTTTATCATATATATTGGGATTGGGGCTCCCACATACCATAAAAATAAATAAGTACAATAATTAGAAATGTAGAAAAAATAAGTGCGCAACGGTAGAGAGGAAGACCTGAAAAGAAGAAATTGGAAGTTATGAGTGTTTGGTTACAATTTTCTATTTAAAGAGATATAATAAGTGGTTTGACAAAGAAAACAAGATGACAGTATAGACTTACTATAAAGTCAATGCATTTTTGTTGTTGTCATCGACGGTCATTGGAATCGTATCAACCGGTTGTTGCCCTTCCTGGATGAGGTTGTCCATTCTCTATTGGAACCATTCTTCAATGTAGCTTCTCATCGGTGCCACGTTGATTTCATCCTGGATTTCTATGTCAGAAAGGTCATTTTGTAATTTCCTTACATCCATTGAAATACTACACAGACTCTGTTCAATTTATTCATTGTGTGTCGAATAGTATATTATCCTTCTCCCGAGCTCATCTACATGATATTCAACTATGTCATAAAACTTTTTGAAAGACAACCCCTTAAAAATATCCAGTTGTTCATTGAATCCTTCTTTGGTCATTGACAAGGATTTGACAATAAAGTTTGGGTCTTGAACCTCGTTGGTACTTCTTACCAAGTCTATTTGGATCAGGTTTGTGAATAATTCTTCCCTTTCTGATATGGCTTGTTTACATGATTCAACAATGAGCTCCAGGTTCTCAACTTTCTTTTGCCAACATTCTTTTACTTTTTTGGTCCGCTCTGGGGAGGGGAGATTATCTTGTCTTCTTTTGAGATCTGAGCTATTGATGGCATGGTTTGCAAAAGGGGTCAACATCTTTTCATAGAAATTTTGATCATTTTTTTCGCATGCAAATGTTCTAGCAAATCATTTTCCCTCTTTTGGAAGGAAGAAATATTTTGCGATGTTTCCTAGGCTTCAGTAACTCGCTGTATTATTTTGTTGATTTTATTCTCTACAAGGGCTCTATACGATGCAAGGAGTGTAGATAATACTTTTATATTGGCTGCAGTGGTAGAAGGAAAGGTTTTTTCTAAAGGACTGGAAAACTCTGGGGTGGCAATGAAAGCCTTCTCAAATTCCTTGAGGTGGTCTTTCAGTATGGAATTCTCTTCTTCAATTCCTCTAACGGAATCATGAAGAGCATCACCAGTTACGCGATGAAATTGGGAGATTTGGGACGGCCACATTTTCCTAAGGTTAATCTCTGTATGAGATTTGGATTTCCTATTTGTTACATCTCTCTTTTCAATGACCATACTTTTAGATTGGCTGTCAAAAATAGTGCTCTGGAAAACAAATTATTCATCTTGGTCAAAAACGTCGGTGTCAGCTATTTCCATTGCAGATGGGTCAAATGTGTACATGTTCCCAGTTTCAATTTCAAGGTGCAACTGTTCACTTTCAATTTCAGGTTCGTCCACCTACCCTACATTGTTTTTTCTCTTCTTTGTCACTGGAATTTTGTGAGAACTATCAATTTTTGTGCGAGGAGGGTTCTTATCTCCTCCTCCATTTGAAGATCTCTGGGTTGATTTCTTACTAGGGTGGGCCATTGAAGTGATGCTCCGTGATGTTGTGCTCTTGGGAGTGCTGGTGGTGGATTGGCCACTCTTATCCCTGGATACTTTTCCCTGTTGTTTGTACAATTTAGTCGCACTCTGCAATGTCCCTATGTCGCATTCACTAGAAGTAGGATTGTTGTCATCACTATCCATGTCTTCGGTCACTCGTCTATGGATAAAAGAGATGCTAAATCCAACTGCTAGTAAATGTTCTCAAAAAATACCATTAGGGTCGAACCCTTTTAGCATTTCAACATATGATAGGTTTAATTTCTTGAAATGGCCTGCGAATTCGTCAACCTTGTTGACGTTTCTACACATGAAGTCCCTGAATTTCCACGACAGAGGAATGAACTGTTTTTTTTTCTTGTCATGGAAAAAATGCAACCAGTGGTTATATTGCCTTGTTATTTCTACAACAAACATCTTGTCCGTGATGTGGCATGGAAGGAAAGAAGGATTTTCCTTGGAGCCAAAGACCATTAGTATAATGTGATTTTCTTTTTGTTCAAGTGTGCCCTTCCTGTTCAAAAACTTGGTTTCCTTCCCAGACATTCGCAGAGCATCCTTCCCTAACAAAAAATCCTTGAAAACTGAGACAAATTCATTAAAAACTACATAAAAACAATGGGAGGCCTTGTGCCTCCACAAGGCCTGGTACCAGAATCTTATTGGGTCAAATACACAGTCTATTTTCTTGGAAAGAGACATTTTTGGAAACAGACAGGAATGCACTATTGCGAAAATCAAGTAGGATGACATATAAAATTTATTATATTCTTTGAATCATGACAACTGGGAACAGATTTCAATGGAAATTAGTTTTCCCCAATCGAAAATGAATTGTTCCTTGACTATGAAGTACAAAATATAAATAATTATATGAGAAATTATTGCCGTGGACGCCTGTCCCATTATTCTTGTAAACAACCAAACAATTTCCTTGAATGGATTTCTAAAGGAAATTAGCTGCAACTTTGTGATATCTTTAGGAACTGTTGTCAGGTCTTCAAGGAAATCGGCTAATATTTCCAACCCATTATCATGTTTCTCTAGGAACTTCTTGCATTCCTGTCCTATGAAGGTCAATGTTGGCTTCGACAATTTTAACATCTCCCGGAAGACCTAAGGTGACAAAGAAATAGGAGAATGGCCGCGCAGTGGAATAATTATTTGGTTTGGAATATATTTTTCGACGCACCAAGAGACCACCTCCTTACAGTCAAAAACCTCAGGGACACATCTTGCATGAGTGATTCCAGAGGTCCAAATCAATTAATTATGGGTGGAATAGGATGAATAGTAAAAGTATGCCTTTGACCATTGGAAGTTCTGGTCCTGATGTCCGAAGATATTTACTGTATCTCAAAAAAACTGTTGTCGACCTGCTACCATAATTTTACAAGAATGTTTATTTTCTCCATATTATGAATGAAATGAAAAGTTGGAAGGGATAATATAATGCAACGCAAATCTTGGTGCAATGCGTGTGAATGGAAGATCTCCTCGAGACTTTCGTTCATTAATGACAATTTCGACGGCTATTGCATGATGTGCTGTTAACATTAAAGACTATTAATTGCATACATAGAAGTGTGAGCATGGAGGATATGACAATGAGTTATTAAGAATTGTAGATTTCTTGAACGGGCCAATGCGACGACCCGTGTCTGAGATGAACAATCAGAAGGCACAATATAACTCCCCACAGATCTTGGTTGAATGCGTAATAATGGGAAACCTCCTCGAGTGTTTCAATCATTAATGACAATGTTGATGGTTCCTACATGGTGAGATGTTATCATGAAAGGTTTCTAATTTCATATTAAGAAATAAGTACGGAGGTCGCGGGGACGGGGAAAAACAGATCCAAAACAGGGTTACAAGGTACAACTGTTCGAGGTGAGGGCATGAGGCTCAAATTGTATGTTTAAAAACTTTTTGAATGTAATACGAGATGGAAATTTGTATATCGCAGAAGTCTAGGTAATGTTTGTAGAACATGGAAAAATGAAAGTGAAAACGTGAGCCCGCCTCTCTGGGAACCCGCAATTGAAAATTTTTTTTGCTAAAGTATGGAATACATAAACGGCTGGGCGGATTCGTTTTCGCTAATATATTGAAACTTGTAATATATATTTCATAAAGAGAAAATAGGAGAAGATAAATTAATTTAAATTCGAGGATTCGAGCTTTAATTAAATTTTAAATGGATGTTACATGATGAACTATTGGCAGTAATATTGCGGAGGGTCGGATGCCAACTGTTTCATGCCAGTGTGTTCAGTTGTCACTAGTAAGAGCATAACTAATGTATATTAGGAAGGACATGAAGTTCATGGGGATGGAAGGAAATGACAAATACTTTGAAACATTTGTGAACCATGTTAGAGTGAATCTTTTGAGTTCGAGGAGCCCGTGGTGGAATTGTAGATCACGGAAGTTCTTAGGGAAAAATGTGTTTCACGGAACAAGAAGCAGCAGAGTTCGAAAGCGCCAAACCAACAACCACGACCATAAAATTGGCTAAGTATGGAAAGGAACAATGGTCGGTCAGATTCATCATGTGAGGATATATGTGGAGATGAAGATATGTCAGCCCGCCAATGCTGAAACCCGCGACCATAGAAAGGCGAAAATTTTATAAACACAAAGCGATAATACATGGGAAGAAGAAAAGGGAAAAATGGCCAAGGAGTCCACAGTGGAACTCTACTTCATGGAATTTGTGAGTGCAAGTTGTATATCACGGAACAAGAAGAAGTAGAGCTCGAAAGTGCCAACCCAAACACTGACTAAGAATTGGATATTTCGTGAACTCGTGAACCCAAGGATCCAAAATAGGCTGACAAGGTCTCCCCACAAAACGTGAGGCCCCGACGATCAAATTGTATCGCTCAGAACATTTGAATACATAATCTGTAACACGGAAGAGGGGATGATGTCAGAATCTGGTAGTCAATTTGTATATTGTGGAGGGCCGTATGCCAACCTTTTCGTACTAGTGTGTTCAATTGTCACTAGTAAGAGCATAGCTAATGTATATTAGGAAGGATAAGAAGTTAGTGGGGATGGGAGGCAATGACAGATACTTTGAAGCATTTGTGAACCGTGGTAGAGTGAAGCTTGTGATTTCGAGGAGTCTGTGGTGGAATTGTAGATCACAGAATTTTTTAGTGCAAGATGTATATCATGGAACAAGAATAAGCTGAGTTCGAAAGCGCCAACCCGACAACCACGGCCATAAAATTGGATAAGTATGGAAAGGAACACCGTTCAGTTAGATTCGTCATGTGAGGATATATATGGATATGAAGATATGTCATCCCGCGAATGCTAGAACCCGTGAACATAGAAAGGAGACAAAGTATATAACAAGAAAGAGATAATACATGGGAAGAAGAAAAGGGGAAAATGACTAAGGCATCGATGGTGTAATTGTAGATCATGAAAATTTCAAGTGCAATATGTATACCACAGAACAAGAAGCAACATAGTTCTAAAGCACCAAGCCGAAACAATGACTAAGAATTGGAGATTTCGTGAACCCGTTGTTCGCGCTCGAATCGTCAAAAGGTGAGCAAAAATAGGAGCACTCGCATGCCTTGTTGGGCTTGGCAAGGCAGAACAGAAAGATGTGGAGAAAAAAGGGTTAACAGAAACAGAAACAAACTATAATCTAACTATGAACTGAAAAACAAATAAAAATACAAAAATAAACAAAGAACATCAGCCATAAGACATAGATGTCAATCAATGGTTCCAGGCAGGTGCTTTATTGAAACCAAAGCACACGCAGAAGAGAGGGGACAGGGGTTCCTTCTCCCTCCAGCGGAAGGCTCTTAGGGGCCCTCAACAAAATGCTTTCCTTACAAAATGAACAGAACTGAGCTGAGTGGTGAAAGAACTCTGAATTACATTGCTGATGAATTGTTTGTCAAAGACTGAGCTCTGAATCATCTGGACAGCGTAACAATTCTTTGAATTCCCTGTTGAAACAATGAGTCCTCGCATCCTTTTATAGCAGTTTCAAGGGCGGTCTTGTAACCATCTCTAGGTGTGAATAGGGGCGCATTAGGGTTCATTTAGGTCATTTAATCCACCGTATTTGCAGAGCTAACTCTGATCCGAGGGTCAAATCACCTTGGGGGCCGGTCTGTAGGCGGTCGAGAGGCCGACCTATGAAATTAATGCGCCGTATTAGCAAATGCGTGGCTTTTTATGTGGACAGCTGTGTGTCGGACGCGCATGCGTGCATAACACGTTTTTGTCCCGCGCATGTGCGCGTGCATCAAGCTGATGTAAAGTGCTCTTCAATTTTTGGTTACTTTGTATAGTTTTTTCCCTTCTTGAGTGTTGTGAAGTTAATTCAGTGCCATGAGTGACTTCATTGCTGCTTTGATGATGTGGAGTTCTTGTCGCCATGTGCAGACGAAATTTCAGTGATAACAGATGCCCCCTGATGGATGAGGTTAGGAGAAAACGTATAGCCGAAATCCATCAATGTTTCTTCTACTGTGTGGTTGTAAAGGAAAGCAAGAGTGGGACCCTTCGGAGCGATCCGTTGGAAATAAAAGGAACCAGTATCTCGATCTTCTGAGAGACATGCGGAGAACAAAATATACAATTGTGTACAAATGAGGCAGGCATGCCCCATGCTCATGTGATGTAACTATGAAAAAAGATGACGAAAATGTTGGTGTAGACAACTGCAGCGCCCTCATGGGCGGTAATGATAAAGGCAGAAGAAAATTCTGCAAAGGAACATACTCTGAATAATAGGCAATGATCGTTGTCATAAGCAACAATGATGATGTGGGCATTGATGGCCCTACCACGTTCAGAGGTCTTCGGCAAAGGACCAAAATGACTGCAACAATCACAAAGTAAGACCCACCATAACATGAGAAAGTGTTGGCGTCGAATGTTATGGGGGCCAACGACAGCAGGGAGCAATGGTGTTTCCCCCTGTGCCGTCCGAGATCCTCATTGAAAAAAGGAGAATGAGAATCAAGATACTGTCGCCCTTCTGGAAAAGTGTGCTGATGTCGACAAAAGGGGGACGTGACTCCCAGAAGCGAAAAGGTGCTCCGTGGAATCTACTGAAGTGAGGAGGTGGCAGAGGTACATGGACGAAGTCAAGAAGTGGGATGACTCAAGACTTCCCTTGGCTGGAGGATGTATGAGGAAAATAGTGGCCGCAACCGTGTAACAAGGTCGAGTGTCAGGGGGATGACAGGACTGGTGTTAAGTTGTGCCAGAGGCGGGGCAAGGTGAACAAATTCAGAGGGTAGAGGTAACTGACCTGTGGGGTACTCTGAAGATATGGACAATGCCGGTAAGGGTAAATGATAAGTAATGATCCAACCAAGGGTGACATGGGTTGTGTGTGGCCAAAAGAGAGCAGGTCGCCAACGGTGATGACAAAGAATGTAATGACTGAAAATAAAGGTGTTTGTACAATAAATAATAAATAGTAAATAATTTTGGGGAGAAATGTACAAATACAGAAACGGGTGCCCCAGTGTGAAATGCGTTCCCCAAGGAGGGCAGAATTGTCATGAGAAACTGATGAAGGGTGGGGGCCCCATTGGCGAGTTTCTGTAT
>JASDQU010215692.1:19009-30118 GCA_032191745.1 Picea mariana
AGCTGGATTTGGTCAAAGTTGTTTGAATGCAAAGTTCGAGGTGCAACAATGTGTCCAATTCAGAAAGGAAGGTATATAGAAATATTGATGTGTTGACAGGTCAATCAAGTGTTTGAGAATATATGACGAAGGTAATTTCATATCCATGGAACTTAGAAAGTATTGCAAGGAAGTTTGGATCAAATAGGCGTGTCCAGTAATGCCAAGTTGTAGCAATAGTTGTGGACAAAAGAAGTTGTCCTATCTGTTAACTCGGTCACCATCGGTTGCAAAAGATAGGAAAATATAAGAGGATGTATGAACATGTCATCTCGTAATTACTCAAATGTGAAATTATTCGATTGTGATACTTATGGTTCTTTATCAACAGTTTAAGTAGGACCCAGATCAAATAGGTAGATCTTTGATATGGTGATGATGTTAAGGGGTACAGAGTGTGGGATCCTACTACCCACAAAATCATCATGAAAAAAGATGGAGTGTTTGATGTTTATCCTTTCATAAAATTAAACATAGTAAAAGATGAAAGGTTCAAAGCATGACTCATAGCCGAAAGGTATTTGGAAGGTCTTGATTTCCATGTAATTTTCTCACCAATTGTTAAAATCTTGTTTCGATTCATGTTGTGTTAGCACTCGTTGTGATAGTACAACTAGATGTTAAAATTGTTTTACATCTAACGATCCAGTTTCCCTTGCAATTCCAAGCAAATAGTAGTAATACAGAGGAAGACGAACTAATTAGTGATATAGAGGATGATGAAAAAAATAGTAATGATAGAGTGGAAGATGAAACAAATACTGCTACAGAAGAAGAGGAAGAGGGAGTAAATAGTACTGCTCATACAATAGTATATGCGTTGCCCGAAGTTATAATTCGCCAAGAAAAGGAAAAAGGGATGTGGAGAATCTGCAAAAAGACTACCATCGAAACATCTTTATTATTCAAATTTCATTCTTGAATGGTTTGATCACAGAGGTTAGGTTGTGTTGATCGAAGACAAGCTTGTCGTTCTTATATGAAAACGGGCCAGTTGGGGTTCGTGATTTCAGCGAACACAAACACCTAATCCCACAAACAACAATTCCCGAATCAGGAAAAAACAAATGGAGTGTGACCCCGCTGCTTTTTGGCTTTTGGGGTTTACAATCCCCCAATGAAAAACACTACACAACGTCAAACAACGAATTGGGAAATCATGAAAAAGGTGTGGGGCCCAGCTAATATCGAGTTTCGGTGTTTGGTAATGCTTGATGCATGAACAACATACAACGGTAATCGCCGAACCACGAAATTCAATTATGTTGTGGGGCCACTTCGGGTTTCGGTGTTTGCAAGAACAAGAGAACTACATGAAACTTGAACCAATAAACTCTGAATGACGAAAAAATGAAAAACATGAACAGAGTTTACAAACTCGGTAAAATAAAACATAGAGTGAAAAATTCAATTCAAAATAAAATGCTTTCAAGCTCGTGTCTATTTCAATTTCGACTATGGTATTTAAACGCAGAAAATTGCCCCTTCAATCTCCTAAGAGATTTTAATCAAGGCAATGATGGTGTTCTGTGGCCTGCAAAGGTTAAGGCAACCTCCATTTAAATTATGTAAAATAAAAATGTTATCGGTAGTTTAGTCCTTGAGTCTTGAAAGGTCAATATGACCATCAATTCACTATTTGCACAGGCGGTGAAATGATTACATATTTACATACTCCCTCTTAATCATTTCAGAACAAAAAACAAACTAAAACTATGTAAAACAAAATTGTTGTAAACAATGCATTACAACTTGTAGACCACAATATTACTTCTATGAATTTTAAACAGTTCATTTATGAAAGGCTATGTGAATATGTCTGCAAAATGTTCTTTAGATCGGAAAAACTAAACATAAATTTATTTTCCATTTACTAGCCCTCGAATGAAATGATACCTTGTATCGATATGTTTACTATGTTTGTGAAAAACATGATTCATTGATAGTGCAATGGCAGACTTATTGTCATTGACAATTTGGATTGCATCATTCTTCGCATGCAACAATTATTCTAAGACCCTTCTCATCCACACAGCTTGACATGCAGCTGCAACTATTGCAACGTACTCTTCCTCAGTAGAAGATAATGTCACAATGGGTTGTTTCTTTGATGCCCATGCCACTGCTCGAGATCCAAGACTAAATACATACTGATATGTGTTTTTCCTATCATCAATGGAACCTGCAAAATCACTATCAGTATATCCGATCATCTCAAAATTTAAACTTGATGTGTATCGGACACCAAAGTCAGTTGTTCCAGCAACATATCTCTAGATCCTCTTTCCTACTTGCCAATGAGTACTCTTCAAAGTCTCCATGAATCTTGAAATAAAACTTATAACAAACATAGTATCAGGTATGGTTGTTGTTAAGTACATAAGGATTCCAACCAACCTCTTATAAAAAGTTGGATCAACATATGATCCTTCATCATACTTACTCAGTTTAATACCAGTTGACATTGGTGTTGTAGCTCGCTTGCAATTCAGCATTCTGAACCTTTTCAACAATTCATTTGCATAGTTAGTTTGACAAATTAAAATTCCATCATCAGATTGATCCACTTCAATTCCCAGAAAATATTTCATCAATCATAAATCGATTGATAGATCTCCAATAAAAATCATATCATCAACATAGAAACAAACAATCAAAATTTTACCATTCTGGTTTACCTTTGTATACAGAGTTGGCTCACTTGGACTTCTATTGAATCCAACACTAATCATGTAATCATCAATTCTGCTATACCAAACTCTGGATTCCTTCTTCAATCCATATAAAGCCTTCCTTAACTTGTAAACTTTATCTCTATGCTTATCAATCTCATAACCCAGAGGTTGTCTTACATAAACTTCTTCTTCCAAATATCCATTCAAGAATGAAGATTTGACATCCATATGATGCATTATCCATCTATTATGAGATGCAATAGCTAAGAACATCCTTACTGTGTCAATCCTTGCTACAGGAGCAAAGGTTTCATTGTAATCGATACCGGGTTGTTGACTAAACCCTTGAGCTATAAGTCTTGCCTTGTACTTCTCAATTTCACCTTATGCATTCAGCTTAGTCTTAAAAACTCACTTAACACCAATACTCTTCCTACCTTCAGGTAAACCAACAAGATCCCAAGTTTTATTTATTTCAATGGAATCAATCTCCTCATCCATTTCTTTTATCCAAACATCCTCTTTAGCAGCTTCATCAAAGCTTACAGGATCACATGCCATTGATGCAAAATTTTAAATGTGATCTACTTCTTCATTATGATGATATAATTCTCTTAAGCTTTCAGTCTTTCGTCCTTTAAATTTGTTTCTCAATGAAGCTAAAGTGGGATTTGATTCACTACTTACCTTTGAATCTGTTTGATGTCCACAATGTCCAGATGGCTCACCACGCTCATGAGTTCTTGGCGTTCTAAATTGACATGGAATGAAATATGGTGCTTGCCTTGTTGGAATTCTTTTTATAGGCGTATGTGCATGTGGAACCATCTGTCCCTCTACATCAACCTTATTAGCTCCATCATCATCTTTATAGGGTAACACAACTCTCTCTGAAATTGATTTGTCAATACTTCCATCCTAGGCTTCATCTTCTTTAAATTGAATATCTTTGCTGATTACATATTTCTGGGTGATGGAATAGTAGAGTTTATATGCCCTAGACTCTTCATTATATCCAAAAAAGATACATCTCTCACTTATGTCACCCAACTTCCTCCTCATTTCTACAGGTACATGCCCAAATGCAACACATCCAAAAATTATGAAATGAGAAACATTGCAAGGCTTACCATCCTAGTCTTCATGAGGTAAATGATCCCTCACGGTCTTGTTTGGACTTATATTCAAGATAAAACAGAGCATAGAGATGCATCTCCCCAATATTCATTTGAAATATTCTTTTATTTCAACATGCTTCAAGCCATGTCCATGATGGTCCAATTCTTCCTTTCAGCCACTCCATTCTGTTGTGGAGTATATCGAGTAGTAAACTTCCTTTTAATTCCATGAATATCACAAAATTAAATGAATTCATTAAGTTTGTATTCACCTCCTCTGTCAGACCTCAGGATCTTAATGGTTTGACCACTCTCATTCTCAACCATAGACTTAAACTTCTTAAAAACATCAAAGGCTTCAAATTTCTGTTTCAACAAATACAACCAAGTCTTCCTACTGAGATCATCTATGAAATTCATAAAATAAACACAACCATTCAAAGAAGGTGTTTGCATAGGTCCACATAAATCTGTGTGAACAATTTCTAATGGAGCTTTTGCTTTGTAAGAAACACCTGAAACAAATCTCTCTTTGTGATGCTTCGAAAGTATACAACTCTCACAAGATCTTGCAGGTTGCTAGATACAGGGCAACCCCTTTACAATTTGCTTCTTTTGTATCATATCTAAACCACCGAAATGTAAATGACCATATCTCAAATGTCATAACCAAGATTCATCTAGACTTCCTGCTTTATAAGCATTCAAGGAACCACTCAAATCATTTTTCATAACAAGTGGAAACATTCTATTCTTGGTCATCTATACTCTTGCAATCAATTTTTTGCTAGGAAATTTATTATAGATTGTACATACCTTATTCTTGAAGAACACTCTGTATTTTTTCTCCAACAACTGTCCAACACTGATAAGATTGCATTTTAAACTAGGCACAAAGTAAACATCATCAATACTTCTCCTCTGATTATTCTTAGTGTAGACTGGAGCTACACCTTTACCATTAACTGTAACCTTACAGTCATTCCCAAATTTTACTTCGGACCGAATACTAGTATCAATAGAAGAAAATAAGTCCCTATTACAAGTCATGTGGTTACTGCAATGACTATCCAAAAAACAAATATCATTGGCACTTTCCTGAGTGACATTACAAGTCAAGAACATAGGATTTTAATCATCCACAGACTCATTTATGATATGTGTAAACTACTTTCCAGCATCTGCCTGCTTCTTCCAACATTTGTTAGCAAAATGCCCAAAATTTTTACAATAATAACAATGTACT
Source organism: Picea mariana (assembly GCA_032191745.1). NCBI lineage: Eukaryota > Viridiplantae > Streptophyta > Pinopsida > Pinales > Pinaceae > Picea > Picea mariana. The sequence continues at coordinate 24,088 of JASDQU010215692.1, forward strand.
TTGGATTTATCATACCTCTGATTTTCTTGTTGCGAGGGTTTGTTGTTGCTCCCTCTTAAATTAGGAGGATTCTACTGGAACTTCTGCTCAGACTCTGATTCAGCTCTGGTGTTCCTTGGACATGAAAATCGACCTCCTCTTCCATGAGTATGAGACCTTCCTCTGCCTCTGCCTTTGGTAACATGAACTTTGAATTTGAAAGCATGCTCCAATGATCCTTCTTCATATCTAGATATCCTAGATTCAGGAGAAACAAGAGAACTCGTTAACTCATCAATTTACATTAAACTTGAATCTTTAAATTCCTCTATGAGAACTACAACAGGTTCAAACTTCTTTGGAGAACTTCTCAACACTTTCTCTATAACTTTTTTTTTCTCAATATCATCTCCATACTGCCTGAGATGGTTTAGAACACTCATCACCTAAGTCATGAAAGTATCAACACTTTCATTATCCTTCATCTTCAGATTTTCAAAATCCCTTCTCAAGTTCTACAACTTGACTATCTTCACCTTGGACACACCTTGATAACAGGTTTCAAGAATGTCCCAAGCCATCTCTGAAGATGTAGCACTAACAATCTTCATAAAAATCGATTCATTTAATCCTTGCTAGATTAATCTAAGGGCTTTGTTGTCCTTCTTCCTGTTTTCCTTCAGCGAAAAACTTTCATCATTAGATAGAACGACTTTTGCTGCAGCATCAGCTGGCTTGACATAACTATCAATAACATAAGTCCACAAACCCTAAGAACAAAAAATCTTCCTCATCTGAATGTACTACCAGTCGTGACTTCTCGCTCAAGATAGGAACCTGAATCTGAGAAGCACTGCTACCAGACGCAGCCATTTCTAAAATTTGAAAGAAAAACAATAAACTCTCACGTAGTAAAATTTGGCACCAACGGGAACAATCTGAAATGAACTAAAGCACTTGTAGGATGGGCAACCAACTATGATACCAAATATAAAAAGATGGGGTGAGTGGAGGTTTGGGATTTCAGCGAACACGAACACCCAACGCCTCAAACAACAATTCTCGAATCACGAAAAAAGAAATGGAGTGTGGGCCTGGTGCTTTTCGAGTTTCAGGGTTTACAAACTCACCATGCAAAACAATGCACAACGTCAAAGGCCTAATTGTGAAATCACGAAAAAGGTGTGGGGCCCAGCAAATATCGGGTTTCGGCGTTTGGTAATGCTTAATGCATGAACAACATATAACGGTAATCGTCGAACAATGAAATTCGATCAGGCTGTGGGGCCACTTCAAGATTCGACATTTGCAAGAACAAGAGAACTCCACGCAACCTGAACCAATAAACTCTGAATGCTGAAAAAATGAAAAACATGAACAGAGTTTACAAACTCAGTAAAATAAAACACAGAGTGACAAATTTAATTAAAAAACAAATGCTTTCAAGCTCATGTCTATTACAATTTCGAATCTGGTATTTAAACACAAAAAATTGCCCCTTCAATCTCCTAAAATATTTTAATCAAGGTGGTGATGGTGTTTTGTGGCTTGCAAAGGTTAAGGTGACCATTGTTTAAATTATGTAAAACAAAAATGTAATTTGCTGAGCCCCACACCGATTCACCATTTTCACAGGCGGTAAAATGATTACATACTTACAGTTCTCAACTTAAATGAACTGAGTTAAATACTAACCTAACTTTGTATTAAATCTCAAACAATTAGCACAATTTGTAATTTTTTTTTGTAATATTCTTAAAACATTACAATTTTGTTGGATGTGATAAATAGACATTACAATTTTGTTGGATATATATATATATATATAATCAAATAGTATTACTTTTAATTTTTTTTAAGTACCCTTTATATATTTATATATATTTGGGTAAGGGCTTTCTTGGAATGAAATGCATGGGAATATAACGTGCTAATAGAAGTTTAAACAATCTTCTCAAAATTTTCAGTGTGAGTTAACCTTTTTTGAGCTGTCATTTTTGAAAAACAATTTTTTATTATTTATATATATATATATATATATATATATATATATATATATATAAGTTTATTTAGCAAAATTTGTAATGTTTTAACCATACACATTAAAATAAGGATGATATTCTAATTCATGTCTATATTCATTTCCATAAAGACTTGTAATCCTTCCATGTACACATTTCACATTCCAAAATATGATTCAATGAATTGAGCACATCGAGCTATATTTATACATAAGTACTTATATTTTATCATATTGTTGTCCAAAAAGTGTGTTGCTTAGGAGAGATTCACCTTTCAACTATAGACACCCATTGTAGATACCACCACCAACCAAAACTATGATTCCACCAAGGACAATGACCACCTACACGGTTTAGTTTCTATGTATCCCTCTCAAAGCATATGAATTACCAAAAACTAGACAAATTCCATGAATTCCATTGATGCAGAGACTTCTAAGCATCCCAACAAGATATCATTAAAGCATGGATCTCTTCCTTTCCTCCAATAATGACACCAAATCATGCATTTCCCCTGTATACAACTCAGTCCCTTGGGAAATCCATCCCAACAACTGCAACAATGTAGGAAAGAAGAGTCCAAGCCACTAAGTTTCCTTTAGGAGTCATGGTCTAATATACTTTGGTTTAGATACAATGCAACTATTATCTCTCTCTAGATTCTTTGGGGGTATCACTTCCTTGCTCAACATATATTATTTACCCTTTAATATCATCATAGAGATGAGGGTGTACTAGTTTCTATCATTCTCTATCCCTTCTTCTCATTGCAGCCATGGAATCCTTCTCATTAACCAACAGTCGAATAATGTAACTTAATATGATCCTACAAAATCTCAAGAACATATGATAGGTATCGGTTAGATGTCCATGTGGTCAAGAGAATAATACTCCCCAATTAAAAAATAACTTATACACTTTTGAGGTTGACATGCTAGTACATGTCTTTTTCCATAATACATAATAATTCTTTTAGACACAAATGAAAGTGGTGGTGAGTTTATGAGACGGCACATGGAAAATAAATGTTTCCCCATGGGTTTCCCTTTCCTCTTCCTCGATTATGCAATCAACTCTATTTGTGCTCCTTGAAGCTATCAACTCTATTTGTGCTCCTTGAAGATGTTGCCATGGAAATCGTTTTACAGATTCTCCATTGGAAAATGTTTCGCGACAAATTATGCACATTTCCATATCCCCGTTTTCCTTCCTGTATATCACTAATTAGTTCCCTTTTCTTTATAGTATTACTATTTACTTCAGCAAGGAAACTTGGGTGGTCATGTTAATATAAAACAGAATTGAAAAATATCCTAGCCATTAAACCATATGTATTAAAAAATTGATGATTAACTAAAATCTGTTGTAATTGTAAATACCGAAAACACAATCACATAGAATATAAAAGACACAAAGATTATGTGGTTCACTCAATCATTGGGTTACCTTCACATAAGTATAGGTTGTCTTATTATTTAAATTTTGGAGATTACATAAATAATGAGCATAATTAAATTAGTTACATAATTATTTTCTAACTTGTGCGTTCATACCAAATTGATAAACTTAATTGAACAAACTACTACAAAATAGGCTCCACAAAATCTGCTCATATCTACCAAATCTAAAAAATTAATTAACATATTCAACAAAATCTATTTAAATTACTAACTAAAATATATTTAACAGGATCAACCACTGTCCTGGATGAAAGTCAAAAGAAACTGCAGTGCATTTATTTCAATACTATATATGATTTCGTGACTGCAGAGTAGGCTGAGCATCAAGCTTATCTTCAACGGTTACATCAATGCAAAAAGGCCATTCATCCCTTTATTTCTATAGTATATATAAGAGAGTGAACTTACCTGTCCGTTTGAGGGGCGATGCTGTCTTTCCAAATATTTTTGGTTTATGCAATTCTTATAATACTTGTTTCAAAAAAAACAGATAATATTTATGGAAAATTAAATCATATCACAACAATAATTATCATTCTAAGAGATTCTTCGAAATCAGAATTCGTTATTTTCGCATATGGATGTTCTCTGGATGCATGATGGCACCTGTAAAAAACAATAGCAGATCAACAAGATTGAGATTAAAAAATCCGAATTCTAAATTTTGGTATCAATTACGTGGAAAATTGTTTCAGGGTTTACGGCCTTAAAAGAACAAAACTATAATCCAATGTCTCAAAACGAATTGCAAGCGTAATTCTCCAAACAACCTACAACTGGTCTGCGAAGACGGGCCACGATAATAATATTTATACATTGTACCGAACAAGCACACACCCATTAGTGAGAGCAAATCGGAACATTTCGACAAAATAACGTTAATTTAAAAAATAAATATCTCATATGATGCACAAGGAAACAACATTGTAGTAAAATATAGTTATATGTGTACGCATAAAGGTATACGCATATGTTTTAAATTTTGAACCTCCAATCTTACGCTTCCTCCATCGTACTCTGAGTTGTTGTGTGCTGCTTGTAGTGAGGAAGAGTAATGGAACATTTCCATTTCTAGAGTTCTTCCAGTGAATGGAATTGTTAGAGAAAGAGATCTGCAAAGCTTATCTGAAAGTCGTTCGGATCGGGCAAACACAGCCACAAACCCCCAAACTTTTCCAGTGTCTCCAATCAGAGATGCATTTTTCGTGTTCTTCTGTAGTTTAACATTCCAACAAAGCAGAAGAAAAGAAAGAGGAGAAACTAGAATACAGAGACAAACATGAGGGAATATAGAGAAATAGACCTGCAGAGGGACGTTTATGTAGACCGAGGAATGAAACGCCCATGACTAGATGACTGTTCGTTTCATCTTCTAGATATTTCGATGATTCTTGACATTAACATATCAATCTTTATATTCCAAATTTAATACTTACAACATTATTTACAAAATCTCATATTCTCAGTAATTAGAATTACATATCTAACAAATCCGAAAACAAATTAATAATTAGAATTACAACATTATTTACAAAATTCCATATTCTCAATAATTAGAATGAGATAGCTAACAATTCCAAAAACAAATTAATTACATTTTGAAACGTTAATTTATAATATATTTTTTGGACAAGGGAAATAAAATATATGTATAAAGAAAATAAATAAACATAATATCATTTATTTATATATATTTACAAGCCGATTATTAAATATAATATATATTATTTGATAAGAAATAGTATAAAGTTACTGTTTTTTAATAAATATTATATATTATATTTAATAATCAATTTATGAATATATAAAAATCAGTGTAAATTTATTTTAACTCTCTATTTATTATGGGATAGATTCCATTTTAATAAGTTTAAAGTGAAAAATTTGAGGAAATAGTTGTACCTTGAAAGATTTGATCCCTCTCGTTACATGATAGATCCAACTAATAATAACATACTAACAATTTTTAATGAAAGATAAGTTAAATAATAACAAAATAGAATGGTTAAGATATTGAATATCATATATACTAAATCATCTCATTAAGAAGTGATATGAGAAAGATATTGTATAACTCATATATCACATAGTAATTGATCTAAGCCTGTCCTTTTATGATTTTCCCATCACTAAAAGTGAGTCCTTGAGGAAATTTAGAATTTCCCAAATTTTCACATTTTCTATGTCTTAATATTATGATGGTTTTAATATGCAAATACTAATAGATAAATCACACCTAACCAAACAAAGTATAAGAATTCAACTTATAATATATGTTTTCAAATTGGTTTTCATTGTGTTAATTCTAAATTCATTTAATAATTTGTACTATGTGACAGCTTAAATCAATATACATGATGAAATCAATATAAATGGTTAATTTTGTTGATTTTTCACACTATTGTTTAATGAATCAATATTGAAATCAAAAGACACTATTGTTTAATGTGATATCATTATCATTGAAATTAATGCACCGTATTGTTTTAGGTTATATTATTGTTAAAATGAATACAAGTATTTGATTATGCTAAATCATTTTTCATTGTCATATTCTTTTATATGTTATAT
>JASDQU010215694.1:5854-18287 GCA_032191745.1 Picea mariana
TGACTCTAGACCAAATCCAAAACTAACCTTAGTTTATTTACATAAAAAAAAATGAAAAATGACTATGGAAAAAGGGACCTAAAACCTAAACTTAATGAACACCTATGACTCAAAATAAAAAACTGAAAAGATTTTGACCCTTGCAATTCTATGTGATAACAAGCTCATCAACATCTATTTCTCATGGGCTTTCTTGGGTTTCAGGTATGCTCAACCCTGTTGTTGGCGTATTTATTTTTCTTTTAACTGAAGTATACAAAGTATGGGAATTTTCAAGATTTTCCTTGGTGGGTATTTATCACCACCATCACCTGAACTTCCGGTTGATGCTTTTCTCATTTCCATACCACTAGTCCTATATTTTGTTCTTGATGGAGAATTATTCTCGTAAGTAGTTGGTGAGTTAGGGTTTTTGTCTGCTACTTCTCTGCCATGTTGTCAGTAACCTTCATTGGCACTTATCAATTCTTCCATATTATCCGAAACTTGATCTACCACAACTTTAGGGATATCCAAATTATCTGCATCACCTTCTTGTAATTGTTCAATTTTAGTGAAATACAAGGAATAGCCAATTAATTCCATATATGCAGTGAACTTATTATCTGGGTCAAAACCCTTAACAAGTTTGGCTTCCTTTGAGCTTGTTATCCCCATTTTTTGTGATAATTAAGGAGATCGTGTCTCAAGGCCCTCATGTTGGAGATATGGAGTGACGAGAGACTACATGACCGATAGTGTCCACTTGCACAGATGGATACCCTTCTCACCACAACACAGGTCAATATTTTTAGCATGGCATCCACCACAGTTGCTAGTTTCGAGAAGGCAATAGGAATTTCTCCATGAGGTACAAGATAGATATTATGGTGAGTGTTATTTCAACATCTGAGGAATTTGAGTATCTTGTATCTTAGACTGCCTTAGATTTCATGACATATGCTTGGACATTATTCCTTTTCCCCTGTTTCACCTTGGTGGTTGACATTGTTCCCTAGTAAGTGGTATTTCCTCGGGATGGTTTTGATACTAGGAACTCCCTTGAAGAAACATCATACCATTCCCGATCATACTTACCACTTTTCATTATTAAACCCCCCCTATTTCCTTATCTCTTGGGATTTTAGGGTGTATTGACCCAAGAAAAGGTTGTCCCTCATTCTATGGAAACAAAAGGGATTAAGGCCTAGAGGGATCAAACAAGAAAGCAATGAAATGCTTATCTGTATGAAAAAGGGGAACCCGCAAGAATAATGATTATGAATGCTTAAAAGGTTAGTTGGAGGATAGGAGGTCTCATCACGAGCTGACCTATCATGATCATGGATATTTATTGGTATGTCATTACCATCATCTGGTCACCAAGCCAGGGTAATGGCTCTTAGTTGCATGGTTGAGAGAAATGGGGTCTCATCACGAAACAACCTTCTCATTTCCACTAGGTATTTGTGGGTGACACTGTTATTATCTAGACACCACACCAGGACAATGGCCTTCAATTTGTCTGTAAATTATGAAAGAAACAAATAATGGAAAAATGATGGGCTTGGAAAAAGTGCATTGCAAACGAAGGTGCCACACACCCTCTACAAAGGAACCCATGAATAAGACACTACAACCCCTTGTATGTCATGAAGCCCATGCCCAATGAGTCTTGACCCTTAACCACTTAATCCACTTTGCATGGATTAGAAAGGGATCACTTGGGAAACACTCCTTGACCTAGGAAATATCTACCCAATAGGACGCCTCGTCAACCCTCCCATATCCAAGATCGGAAATTCGCATAATGCCATTGAGCACTTACTTGTTTGACATGGTAATATTTGATTCACATGCTTAGGTGGATCATTTATTGATTTGATTTACTCATCATGATATTTTTACTTGAGATCTTTGGAGGGCATGCTTATTTGTCTTTTCAGGACCTAGTTGGTGGACAATTTTGGAGGAACAAGCCTAGCTTGGGCTTCCAAGGAGCTTGAAGCCCATAGGTTGGATGCCAAATTCCCGCATGCTAGATGAGAGAGGTGAAACTTAATAGGCCTAGAAGACATTGTGGATGACATAACCTAGCCCTCACATGGCAAACATTTTTCCTAGGAGAGGTGAAATGTCACCTTTGGAGGCATGATGTCATCTAGGAGGGTTAGGGTTTGGTGGTGAGGTTGTTATTCATTGAAACAAGGATGTTTTGAGGAGAATGAAGCTTTGACCATGAAGAAATGACTTTGTATGCTTGACATGTGGCTTTGGGAAACCTATCTACACTTCTCCAAAACCAACGACTTGCTCCTAGTGTCAAAATGTCCCCTAAAGGGGTGACACCACCATAAGTTAGGATTTCTTTTTGTGTAAAAGTAAATTTTAAGTGAATTGTTTATTATTTGTGTAAAGGGGAAAGATTAGGGTTTTTGACCCCTAGTCTTGCAGTTTACCCTAAAAATATGTGGACAAACTATTTTGGAGACATTTTGTATAAATAAAGATCATAAGATCTCATTTTAACATATAACTCTCCCATTTGGAGAAGTATTGGATTGAAATTTTCACTCTGTTTGGCTATTTCTCTCTCTTGTGCTCTTGTTTATGGATATCTTGGATTATTGGTTGATGGAAGTGATGCACTAGCCTTGGAAGGATTTTCTCTAGCGTTTATGGTGGTTTGTCTTAGGTTTTTCCTTGAATTGGTAAGCTTTTTCTACATTGTGCTATCATTTGTTGCTCAAGTCAAGGTTAATTTGCTAAATCTAGGTGGGAAGTATAAGTGCATACACCCCCACCATAGTCTCCATCATTTTATTCTATATGTTATTGGTCTAACAAGGGTTTGCTAAGAGAAGTATAAGGGCAGACAACCTCTTAGCTTAAACCCTAGCTAGAGATACTTGCTTTGGGGAGTAAGAGGATTTACACCCCCAAGGAGGTAGTGCCTCTGGATCTTTCTTTGCTTGACTCCATTAACCCATTTTTTAAGGCACTAGTCATTTACTTGTTGCATTGGAGAAATAAATTGTTGCCTTGGTAAATGTGAAATTTTCAAGTTTTAAGATTGTCTCTTTGGGAAAGTGTTCTTTGAGCCTTTCGCTCCCTTGCCTCATTGAGGCATTCCATTTCAACCATTATTTATTTCTTCTGTTATAAAACTAACCTACAACCATTAGGGATGCAAAAAAATAACCCTCTAACCCCTAATAACTCAACTAAGCCTAGGATTTAGCTATAATTTTGCCCTGACTCTCTACTAACCCTAGCACACTTATATAGCTAATTGGAAGTAGTTTTAAGTGGCTGATTTTTCTGCTGTCAATATTGGTTTTCTACAGACATAAGGCTGATAATATCACTGCAACAACCTTTTATTTCAGCCTTGATTTTTGTGCTAAAGTTATTGCTTAATCATTGGTGAGTTGAGATAGCTTTCACTAGCTTTATCTCTTGTTTATTTATCATATACTTAGCACTTATATTGCAGCCTTTGTTATCTTTATTGAGATGATATATATCATTTAATTTTGCTGCAAATTAGGGACAACAATCTTAACTTGCTTTTCCAACTAACATATTGCAAGGATCCTTGGTTTTCTTTGTGTCTCGGGCAGGTATTCACACTTGCCAGGTTACTCAAACTCATTTGGAAACCCTTGAAACTTCTCAAGACTCTTTCCCAAGATATTCATACCATTTATAATTGACCTTTAGGGACATCCATCCATCCATACCATTTTCCATCTCATTTCCCTTAGGGTCACTGAGATTCCCCCCTTGAGGTGACTACCTTACCTCTAAAGTGACGGGGACACCTACCTATGGTGACAGTGGGTAGGTGCCCTCTTAGTTGTCACCAATTGGTAGTTGGGTCAGGATTTTCCCAACCTACAACTTCTGTGATAACATTTTGGTGATGTTTCCGGGGAGGATTTTGAATCCTCTTCGAAACCCCGTGACACTTTGGAAATATATCCCAAAGCCTCTCCCCTAGATTTCCTGGAGACTCCACCCAAGGGACACAACCTTATTTCCCTTTCAATAAGATTGAAACTTGTTTGGCACTCAACCATGGGACGAAAGAAGCATAATCCGAATCCCAAACAATGTAAGCCTTCACACAAGGAGCTTAGTCCTTCGTTGACCCCCACTTCCCATGATTGTCTCTCTCCTTCTCTTACCCCTCCTTCCTCACCTATTTCCTCCACACCTCCAATCTCACCCATACCCACCTCACTGAATGCTACATGGAACCTGCGGGACAATAAGGCACACAAACCTTTGGACATAACAAAGATATCTATATCTCCTCATAGACTCCCAAAGGACTTCAAGGAATGGCTCCACTACAAATGAGGATCATTTTTATTTTTTCCTGCATGCTCTAGAACCTTATGATCAACACGAGGATTTCCTGATGAATATTTTCGATTACACTTTTATCGGAAGGGCCAACGAATGGTTTGATAGTATTTTCTCAGGAAAAATCACCAATTGGAACCTCTTCCAAGAAATGTTTACCAAAATATTTGGAAAGAAGAAAGATTACCAATCCATTTATAGCCAACTCTACAATTGCAAGATAAAGTTAGGGGAAAGTGTAAGGGATTTCAATGATAGGTTCAATACCCTCATAAGAATTTTTCCTCAGGAGTTGAGACCTTCCAAAGATGCTATCCTCAAGTATTACATATCAACCATGAAATATCCATACGGGGTTTTGATTGGGAGACGCCCTACAACTTTGTTTGAATCCCAAGAGAGAGCTTGTGAAATAGAAGAAAACTTAACCCCCTCTCTCATACAAGAGGAAGAATGTATCAAAGAAACCTTTCAGATTAATCAAATTAATGACTTTGTCCCACCATAATTTTCGCTTGATTCCCGAACTTACTTGCAAGAGGAATGAGAGAAGGCAGATGAAAGGGCAACTCGTCTCATGATCAAACTCTTAGAGGAATAAAAGGAAGTGACACTAAGAAATACACCTCAGCCACTGAGGAAGGTCTTGGAATTCGAAAAGAGACAAACAACAAGACAGGTTGAAATCGAGTTCTCTCAATACATTCAACAAGTCTTGGTAGAACCTCACAAAGAAAGAAAAGTTGATGTTAAAAAAGGTGAGGAGAAAGTTTCTTCCCCATAAAAGACCAAAAATGAAGGTGCTTAAAATCATGTTAATATGACCCACCAGGTTATGGAAGAAGGGATTGATAGCACTTTCATTTTGGAAAACTCTCTCTTCCTTGATGAGGAAAAGAAGGAAGGATCTTGGGGCTTAGATTTTGATGGTGCGCACTCAAGCACATGCTCAGGTGCATGGATAGTCGTACGATCACCAGACAACGAGACCACCCTTTTCTCTTACAGTCTTGAGTTCCAATGCATAAACAACATTGCTGATTACGAAGCTCTTATCCTAGGCTTTAACCTTGCATTTGACATGAATATAAGGACCTTACATGTGAGAGGGGAATTAGACTTAATTGTTTCACAAGTTAACAATGTTTTCGCTGCTAAAAATCCAAGATTGAAACAATACAGGGATGCTGCTTGGGATTCCATAAATAAATTTGATTTTTTTTACATTGAAGCTATCCCTAGGTAAGAGAATCATCTGGTAGACAACCTTTTTGTCTCCGCTTCCACCATGGAACTTTTCAAGAAAATCAGTCTCTACAAAGTAAAATTAAATTACAGACCCGCATTGCCTGACAACTTAGAACATTGGCAAGTTTTTGATAACGACAACCAACTTCTACGCTTTCTCCAAAATGAGGGTCAATTCTTAGAGGCCCACGTAAACATATTAGCTTAAAAGGACAATATTGAGATCATCGATATAGTTGATGGACCCCTACCAAAAGGTATTTTCCCCTTAGAAGACCTTTTTGATCAGAATAACATGTATAAGGGGAAGCCCTCAAGTAAAATCAATGACAAGATCATTGAATTCAACATTGGAACCGAGGATTCCCCAAAAATGATCAAGTTTGGCAAAGGAACAATGGATGATGAAAGAGAAAATATGATTTCCCTCATAAGAGAGTTCAAAGATATTTTTTCTTGGTCTTACAAAGACTCGAAGGCTTACTGAGAAGATGTCATACAACACAATATTCCCCTCATTGATGGCACAAAGCCCTTCAGACAAAAACTCAGGTAGATGAACCCAAAGGTCACCCCACAAGTACGAAAGGAGTTACAAAAGATGGTTGAGGTAGGAATAATTGAACCTATCATATTTCATCATGGGTGTCTAATCCAGTCATTCTAAGGAAGAAGACTAGTGATATCAAGATATGTGTAGATTTCATAAACCTAAACTAGGATTCAATTAAATACAATTATCCTTTGATAAACATGGACTATCTTTTTCAAAGGATAACCAATGCATAAATGATGTCCATGCTAGATGGATTCTCAGGGTATACTCAAGTGTTGGTTAAGAAGGATGATCAACTAAAAACTGCTTTTACCACCCCTTGGGGAACCTATAAGTATTTATGGATGCCTTTTGGACTCACCAATGTAGGGGTTACTTTTCAATGTGCCATGGACTATGATTTCGGGGATATGATTGAGAAAATTATAGAGATATATCAGGATGATCTGACCACCATTTCCAAAAAGAGGGAACAAAATATCCAACATTTAAGAACTATTTTCCAGAGATGTAGGGAGTATGGCATTTCTCTCAACCCTAAGAAATCAATTTTTGGCGTTGACAAGGGTAAGTTTCTGGCCATATCATTTCAAAAGATAGAATCAGATTAAACCTTTCCAGGATTGAAGCCATCCAGAATACCCCTCTCCCTAAGGACAATAAAGCCCTGCAATGTTTCTTTGGTCAGATTAAATTCATAAGGAGATTCATTCCAAACTTTGGTGGGATTGTTAAATCCCTTAACAAGTTGCTAAAAGAGGACGCCTGTTTCGAGTGGGAAAATGAAGGTAAGTTGTCCATCCAACGTATCAAGGAGGCAATAATTGTTGCACTAGTCCTGGTCAACCCAAAATTTTCCAAAGACTTCATCATATTTTATTTCTCTTCGAAGGACACCATTGGAGGGGTTTTGTTACAAAAGAATGATGAAGGGGATGAAAAACTAATTGCTTTCATAAGAAAAAATCTTAGAGACTCATAATTGAATTGCACCATTACGGAAAAAACAAGCTTACGCTCTGGTCAAGTCTCTCAAGCACTTTCGAACTTATGTAGGATACAACTAGATCAAATCCTTCATTCCCTACCCCACTGTAAAGGATGTTTTATCACAACAAGATTGCCTTGGATCAAGAGGAAAGTGGGTTTCACAAATACAAGAATATGATTTGGAGATCAAACCAACCAAGATAATTAAAGGGAAAGGACTCGCAAAGATAATGACATAAAGCAATCAAGAGGCCATTAAGGTAGGAGAGAAGGAGCAAGTCAACATTACTATAAGTGAGATTGATAACAATGAATGGTATTCATATATCATTTATTACTTGAAAAACCTCACTTGCCCTGATCATTTGGTATAGCATAAAAGAAGAGCCTTGAGACTTAAATCTATGAAATATTTCCTAACAGAGAATGGTCTTGGGTGGAGGAACCCATATGGGGTAATCCTCATATGTGTTTATAAAGAAGAAGAGGACAAGTTAATGATCGACCTTCATTCAAGACATTGTGGTGGCCATTTTGCAACATGTACCACTGCCCATAAGATTTTGAGGGAATGATACTATTGGCCTACTTTCTCTGACGCACATCGATATGTTAGATCTTGTCAACCATGCCAATTCTTTACCGACAAGCAACACCTTCCTGCCCTTCCCCTTAAGCCAATCATTGTAGAAGCACCCTTTCAACAATGGGGATTAGATTTCATTGGTGAATTTAAGGAAAACTCTAGCAATGGGTATCGATGGATTTTGGCTGCAACTGATTACTTCACCAAATGGGTGGAAGCTATCCCAACAAAGAAAGCGACATAAGAAGTTGTGATGAAGTTCCTTGAGGAAAAGATTATTACTAGGTTCGGTGTCCCTGCTAAAATAACCACTGATAACACCAAATCCTTTAGCTCAATGGCGCTCAATGAGTTTTGCTTCAATTATGTGGTTTTTTTATCACATTCCTCAAATTATTACCCTTAAGGAATTGGGTTGGCAGAATCAAGCAACAAAAACATTATGAACATTGTGAAGAAGATTGTTGGGGAAATAAGAAGAGTTGGGACATCAAAATTAAGTATGGCTTATGGGTAGATCGCATGACTACCAAGACTTCCATTGGAAAAACCCCTTTTGCATTGGTGTATGGGTTAGAAGCTCGCTTGCCTATAAATCTCCAAATTTCAACATTACAAATCGCCCAACAATTCGTTACAGACAAAGAAGCATTGCAAGGGTGAATTGATCAGCTCGTGGAACTAGATCAAACTCGAAGAATGGATTTTGATCAAATGGAAAAGAATCAAGAAAGGGTGAAAGGAACCTTCAATCAAAAGGCAAGGCAAAGAGATTTCAAAGTAGGGGACCAAGTCTTGATGTGGGACAAGAGAAGAGAAAAACCAGGAATGCATCAAAATTTTGACAGTATTTGGTTAGGGCCCTACAAGATAGAGTAAATATCTGGGCCACACTCTTTTCACCTATCCACGATGAAAGGGAGGAGGATGCCGCTATTGGTAAATGGGTTTCTCCTCAAACATTATTTCCAAGGCGACACATGACTTCTTTAGGGACTGTGCCCAATGTAAGTAGGTAGGTCATATTGATTTCCCTACATTTTCATCTTGATTGCTCATATTAGTTTAAATGGATTTCATTTTCATTTTTCTCTACTTGCATATTGATTTCATGCTTAGTTTAGAGATTTTTGAAAAAATGTCAAAATTTTTCTTTTCTAGATTAGTTTTCTTTTTTTATTTTATGTATATGGATAAAGGGTGATAGCACCACCGTAGATGCTCTTATGATTTTGTATGAGTTTTGGCAAGCACAGTTCTACCAAGAGATGTTGCGATTCTCATGCACTCTACGATGAGCACACATCCCTAAGTAGGAGCCACATGTTATCCCCATTTTTGGGGATAATTAAGGAGATCATGTCTCGAGGGTCTCATGTTGCAGATATGGAGTGTCGAGAGACTATATGACCAACAATGTCCACTTGCACAGATGGAGATCCTTCTCACCACCACACAGGTTAGGATTTTCAGGATGGCATCCACTACACCTGCTGGATTTCGAAAGGAAATAGACATTGCTCCATGACGTACAATTCAGGTATTATGGTGAGTGTCATTTCAATATCTGAGGCATTTGAGTATGTTTTATCTTAGACTGCTTTAGATTTCATGACATATGCTTGGACATTATTCCTTTTTCCCTATTTCACCTTGGTGGTTGACATTGTTCCCTAGTAAGTGGTCTTTCCTCGGGATGGGTTTACTACTAGGAACTCCCTTGAAGAGCGATCGTACTATTCCCGATCAAAATTACCACTTTTCATCATTAAACCCCCCTGTTTCTTTATCTCTTGGGATTTTAGGGTGTATTGACCCAAGAAGGGATTGTCCCTCATTCTATGGGAAGAAGGGGCTGAAGGCCCAGAGGGATTGTTGTTGGGTAAAAGATAAAAGACTACTTATAAACCTTCCAGATGCTTCCCCCAGGGATCACCCAAGAAAGCAATGAAACAATTATTTGTAAGAAAAGGGGGACCCAAAATAATAATGATTATGAATGCTTAAAAGGTTAGTTGGAGGATATGACGTCTCATCATGATCTGACCTATCATGATCATGGATATATAGTGGTATGAAATTACCATCATCTGGTCACCCAGCCAGGGTAATGGCTCTCAGTTGCATGGCTGAGAGAAAGGGGGTCTCATCATGAGCCATCCTTCTAATTTCTGCTAGGTATTTGTGGGTGACACTGTCAATATTTGGACACCACACCAGGACTTTGGCCTTCAACTTGTCCTTAAATTGTGAAAGAAACAAAGAATGTAAAAATGACGGGCTTGGAAAAAGTGCATTGCAAATGAAGGTGCCACAGACCCTTTACAAAGGCACCCATGAATGAGACACTACAACCCCTTGTATGTCATGAACCCCATGCCCAATGAGTCTTGACCCTTAACTACTTCATCCACTTTGCATGGATTAGAAAGGGATCACTTGGGAAACAATCCTTGACCTAGGAAAGAGATACCCAATAGGAGACCTTGTCAACCTTCCCATATCCAAGCTTGCCAAGTCACTTACTTATTTGACATGGTAATATTTGATGCGCATGCTTAGGTGGCTTTTTTATTGATTTGGTTTACTCATCATGATATTTTGACTTGAGATATTTGGAGGGCATGCTTATTTGTCTTTTCAGGACCTAGTTGGTTGACAATTTTGGAGGAACAAGCCTAGCTTGGGCTTCCATGGGTCTTGAAGCACACAGGTTGGATGCCAAGGGCCCGCATGCTAGATGAGAGAGGTGAAACTTCGAAGGCCTATAATACATTGTGGATTACATAACCTAGCCCTCAAATGCCAAATGTTTTGCCTAGGACAGGCAAAACGTCACCTTTGGAGGCATGACATCATTTAGGAGGGATAGGGTTTGGTGGTGAGGTTTTTATTCATTGACACAATGATGTTTTGAGGAGAATGAGGTGTTGACCATGAAGAAATGACTTTGGATGATTGACATGTGGCTTTGGGAAGCTTATCTACACTTCTCCAACACCAACGACATGCTCCTAGTGTTAAAACGGCCCCTAAAGGGGTGACACCACCTTTAGTTAGGATTTCTTTTTGTGTAAAAGTAAATTTTAAGTGAATTGTTTAATATTATTTGTGTTAAGGGGCAAGATTAGGGTTGTTGACCCCTATTTTTGTGAATTACCCTAAAAATATGTAGACAAACTATTTTTGAGACATTTTGTATAGATAAATATCATAAAATCTCATTTTAACATATAACTCTCCCATTTGGAGAAGTATTGGACTAAAATTTTCGCTCTCTTTGGCTAGTTCTCTCTCTTGTGCTGTTGCTTATGGATATATCTTGGATTATTGGTTGATGGAAGTGATGTGCTAGCCTTGGAAGGATTTTCGCTAACTTTTATGGTGGTTTGTCTTAGGTTTTTCCTTGAATTGATAAGCTTTTTCTACATTGTGCTATCATTTGTTGCTCAAGTCAAGGTTAATTTGCTACATCTAGGTGGGAAGTATAAGGGCATACATCCCCACCATAGTCTCCATAATTTTATGCTATATGTTATTGGTTTAACAAGGGTTTTTTAAGAGAAGTATAAGGGCATACACACTCTTAGCTTAAACCCTAGCTAGAGATACTTGCTTTGGGGAGTAAGAGGATTTACACCCCTAAGGAGGTAGTATCTCTAGCTCTTTCTTTGCTTGACTCCATTAACCCTTTTTTTTAAGGCATCATTCATTTACTTGTTGCATTGGAGAAATAAATTGCTTCCTTGGTAAACGTGAAATTTTCAAGTTTTAAGATTGTCTCTTTGGGAAAGTATTCTTTGAGCCTTTGGCTCCCTTGCCTCATTGAGGCATCCCCTTTCAACCATTATTTCTTTCTGTTGTTACAAAAATAACCTACAACCATTAGGGCTTGTAGAAAACTAACCCTATAACCCTTATTAACTCCTAAACTAACCCTAGGATTTAGCTATAATTTTGTCCTAACTCTCTACTAAACCTAGCGCACTTATTTAACTAATTGGAAGTGGTTTTAAGTGGCTGATTTTTCTGCTGTCAAGCTTGGTTTGCTACAACCATAAGGCTGATAATATCACTGCAACAACCTTTTATTTCATCTTTGCATTTTGTGCTAAATTTATTGCTTAATCATTGGTGAGTTGAGCTAGCTTTCACTAGCTTTATCTCTTGTTTATTTATCATATACTTAGCACTTATATTGCAGACTTTGTTATCTTTATTGAGCTAATATATATTATTTACTTTTGCAGAAAATTAGGGACAACAAGCTTAAATTGCTTGTCCAACTAACATATTGCAAGGATCCTTGGTTTTCTTTGTGTCTCGAGCATGTATTCACTCTTGGCAGGTTACTCAAACTCATTTGGGAACCCTTGAACCTTCTCAAGATTGTTTCCCAAGATCTTCATACCATTTAGAATTGAAATCTAGGGACATCCATCCATACTTACCATTTTCCATCTCATTTCCCCTAGGATCACCAGGATTCCCCCCTTGAGGTGACTACCTCGAGCACCTCTAAAGTGATGGGGAAACCTGCCTAAGGTGACAATGGGTAGGTTCCCTCTTAGTTGTCGCCAATTGGTGGTTGGGTCGGGATTTTCCCAACCTATAACTTGTGTGATAAAAGAGCCAAGCTTGTCAAAATGGCCTGCAAGTTCGTCGAGGTGGGTTATGTGCTTTACAATGAATTCTCAAATTTT
>JASDQU010215696.1:2181-16334 GCA_032191745.1 Picea mariana
TATAGAAGAATTAATGGAAGAAGAAGAATATGAAGAGCCTAAAGAAGAAAGCACACGTCTTCCAAAAAGTCAAAATGAAGAACCAAAACAACTTGATCATCTGATGCAACCATGTGAACCTATTGAATCAGTTATTGTACCCAAAACTAGAAAACATCCATCTTGGCTTGAAGCTACTCTACAAGAAGCAGAAAGACTCAAAGCTCCAAGTGGCACCTTAAGAGAAAGCAAAAAGCCCAAAAGATTCTCCAGCTATGCAACATGTATGAAAAAACTTATAAATGAAGAACCCACCACATTTGAAGAAGCGGCTCAAAGGAAACAGTGGAAAGAAGCCATGACAGAAGAATACTAGTCTATCATGAAAAATGACATGTTGGAAATCGTGCCTAGACCCAAGGAAAAATCAGTGGTAACTTCAAAATGGGTCTATAAGATCAAACATGTCATAGACGGAAGCGTGGACAAATACAAGGCAAGATTCGTAGCTAGAGGGTTCTCCCGGAAGGAAGGAGAATATTATGATGAAACCTTTGCCCTTGTTGCCAAATATACTTCTATTAGAGCCATTATGTCTCTTGTTGCTTCCATGGGATGGAGTCTACATCAGATGGATATAAAGACAACTTTTCTCAATGGAGCCATTGAAGAAGAAGTATGCATTGAACAACCTCAAGGTTTTGAGGTACATTCCAGAGACACTCATGTTTGCAGATTAGAGAAAGCCATGTATGGACTCAAGCAAGTTCCAAGAGCTTGGTATGCAAGAATTGGCAGTTACTTAATAAGACTTGGTTTATCTAAGAGTCATGTAGATCCAAATCTCTACTACAAGGTTGTGAACAATGCACCTGTGATTCTACTATTGTATGTCAACAACTTATTCTTGATAGGTGTAGAGTCTCTCATCACCCAATGCAAAAGGAATTAGCTTATGAGTTCGATATGAAAGATCTTGGTTTCATGCACTATTACTTAGGACTAGAAGTATGGCAAAAGCGTGGTGAAATCTTCCTTGGACAATGAAAGTATGCAGTGAAGATTCTTCAGAAATTTGGAATGATGGATTGCAAATCCATGGCCACTCCTATGACCACAGATATAAGAAAAGTAAGAGACTCAAATTCGGATCCAGTAGACTCGCCCCTATATCAGCAATTGATTGGGTCGTTGATGTATCTAGTGAATACTCGACCAGATATTTGTTTTGATGTAAACACCTTAAGTCAGTTCCAGGTGGAACCTAGACATGAGCATCGGATAGTTGCAAAGCATGTTCTAAGATATATTCGTGGGATGCTAAACTATGGTTTAAAATACACCTCATCCAGTGATATACAACTTCATGGATTCACAGATTCAGATTGGGCAGGGAGTGCAGAAGACAGAAGGAATACTTCAGGGATGTGTTTCAGTTTGGGTTCTGCTATGATATCATGGGCCAACAGGAAACATAAGTCTGTCGCACTCAGAACAGCAAAAGCAGAATATATCGCAGCATGTGAGGCATGTACCGAAGCAGTATGGCTGAGGAAGCTGATTTCTGTATTATTTGATCAGGTACCAGATTCGATCGTAATATACTGTGACAATCAAAGTAGTATGAGGCTATCAGAACACCCAATGTTTCATGACCTGTCGAAACATATTGAGATCAAATACTACTTTATTCATGATAAAGTCCAAGAAGGAGAAGTGAAACTCCAATGTATCTCCACAGATGAGCAAGTAGCAATTATTTTGACAAAGCCTTTGTCCAAGATAAAGTTTGCATACTTCAGGGCAAGATGGGGCTCGTGGAGATAACTCCCTTAGTTGAAAGGGAAGAGATGGCTCCCCAGGTTGGGAGGGAGCATTAATATATATTATTGATTCATGGATAGTCATTTTCCAGTTTGGAAAATGGTCCAGGTTGGGCAGTTCCTTTCCAATCTGAAAAGTGGTTCGAGATTTCTGACGAACAGGGTTTTTCTAGTTCAGAAAATGGTCCAGATCATACAGTCATTTTCGTGATGAAAATGGTGCGATAGATTGTTGATGTACCATAGACAAGGATTCCCCTTGTGCCCAGTGTGGGGGAATGGTCTATGACAATCATTCTTCTTAGCAGTCACTCTAAGTAGTGGTCAAGTAGAATGGTCTGCCTTGTCGGGCAGTCATTCTTTCGAAGTTCACAATTGTGAGCAGTTTCAAAGAATGGTTCGTTTTGGAAGTTGGTGCAGGATAGACATTTCCTTAGGAAATGGTCTAGACAGTCATTCACTAGGGCAGACTCATTCTCTCCAAGTTGCACTATGATTAGTGTCGGAGGAATGATCTAGGTTCAACAATCAGGGACAGACATTCCCTAAGGCAGACTCATTCTCTCCAAGTTGCACTATGATTAGTGCCAGAGGAATGTCCCAGTTAGGTGAATGGTCCAGGCTTAGAAATCAGGGACAATTATTCTTCTATGCTTGGGAAGAATAGCCCAAGTAGCCCATCGTTGATGTTTTACTTTCTGAGGGCAGATGTTCTTCCATATCTCACAGATATGAGTTGAAGAATGGCTCAGATGACTCGGTTTGTATCATGATATTGTTTATGCAAATTGATATCAGATGATATGATTGTTGTAGAGATTGTATGTCTCTGGACAATAGTTGTATGCTACTGTGGTGGATGTGATCCACCGATAGTGACTATGTATCAATGATAAGTAGCAGAGTGCTACTGAGAGTCGTTGTGTACCACTGGATAGTAGTTGTATACTACTATGAATAGACACAGTTGTGTTTTATTGGATGACGTTGTTCTGATTGCCATGGAAATTATCTAGTTGGATAGTGATGATGGTGCTTGTGATTTGATCATGAGATACTCTGTGTGGCTATGATGATGCTACCGATTGAATGGTTTGTTTGTGCTCAAGACCATTGCCTTTAATACCTCCCTAGCTAGGAGGGAGTGTTGATATTATGGTAGTTGCAAGAGGTATTAACCTCCACTTGTAACCTTTGACGAGACTAGAATATATGGGAAGCAAGAGAAATCCTAAATCATTGGATAATAACCCTAGAAAACAAGTCGGCTTTATAGAATAATTAATATTGAGTTATTAGCCCCCATGAAGAGAAGTCGGCCCAGTCAGTTAAGATGGATTAGTATAAATAGAGGGTGCTAGAGCTCATTTGTGACTCACTCACTCACGACTGCATAAGGACAAGAAGTGTGCATGAGTGAAGGAGAACTATAGCTGCTGCAATAGTGATCTTGTCTTGGGTTATCGGTGTAAAATTTCTACTTGGTCTTTGGTTATCCTTGCTTGGTGCACTAGCCTTAGTTGGCTATTGATCTACTACCAGAATTATTCTATCTGTCAAGGTTAAGGTGCTTGAGGGTGGCCTGTGTGCCTATGGTTGGGTGACAATATTGCTATATTGTCTATGGTTAAACAAGCACACCCATTTTTCTAACACTTCCATGGTCTCATATGCTTATACTCTATTGTTTTGACTGCTTGTGTTTTTTTTATAATGGCTAGGATCACATCTATTCTATTATATTTGGTATTTGCTCAATACATTAGAGAATGACCTCGTCATTCCTTATGCTATGAAAAATTTCTAGTTCCAAGGTCTCATATGCTTATACTCTTTGTTTTGAATGCTTGTGTTTTTTGGTTTATTTGATCATGAACTCATTTCCTTTTGGTAGATGGATCTTGTTTTGTAGTAAGCAATGTCAAGTGTTCCACTGATCATATGACATACATTTTTTAACATTTGATATGAGAGCCAAGGGGTTATGATAAGTGGGTCAAAGGTTTGAACTTAAAACTCAGGTATTTCTAGTTCCAAGGTCTCGTATGCTTATACTCTTTGTTTTGAATGCTTGTGTTTTTTGGTTGATTTGATCATGAACTCGTTTCCTTTTGGTAGATGGATCTTGTTTTGTAGTAAGCAATGTCAAGTGTTCCACTGATCATATGACATACATTTTTTAACATTTGATATGAGAGCCAAGGGGTTATGATAAGTGGGTCAAAGGTTTGAACTTAAAACTCAGGTAGGAGCCTTGAGCATAGTTCAAGTTTCCCATTGTAGATCAATAGCTCTAAATATAGCAATAAAAATAATCATTGCTATGTAGGACAATTTATATTATTTATAAAAAAATACGACATGTCTTCAAAAAGGGCAAATTAAAAAAAATAATGATCAAAACTTTAATTTGTGGACACTAAAGATAGAAAATGTTTTGGTTCAAAAAGATCAATGGATTGTAGGAGAGGTGAAACTTCAAAAAATGACTAATGAGGATTGGTTGAGATTGGATCAAAAGACATGAAAATCCACAAGGGCTGCCTTTTAGATTTTGTGCTTTTAAATGTGTGGTTTCGAGACAACCAAAGAAATATGGTCCAAGCTCATCATTGTGCCAGACAAAGTCACTAATAAATAAAGCATGCCTCCATGAAATGTTATATCTTTTCAAAGTACACAATGCATATAACATCATTAATCACTTGAATGCTTTCAACACTTGTGTAAGCCAACTTTTTGTAGTGGAAATGAATGTGACAAAGGATGAGCATTGCATCAATATGCTCTACAAGTTATAAGACTTGTGAAACAATCTAGTGATTGAAATTTGCAATGGAGCAAATGACAATTTAAAGTTGGAAGAGGTTTTTGGGAAAATGTTGCATGAAGAAACTTGAAAAAAGTTTACTCAAGAATGCCAAGATAATAAATTTATGTTTTCCATAGGTGGTTAGTGAAACCAAACTCAATAGAAGTTCGGTGAAAGAACTTCAAAGATTATGACTACATGTGGAAAGTCATGAACAACACCCCTAGTAAAAGCAAGAAGAAGTTGAACAAGGTGATTTGTTGGAAGTGTGGTAGGAAGAGGCATTTTTCAATGTCAATGTAAGTCAACGACAAAGAAAAGTTTAACCAAAAAGGAGGAGAAACAAGCAAGAATGGTATCTCAAATCTTTGAATGCATTGAAGATAAAGGGGACATGCACTTCACGTCACTGTGCTTACACACTGATGTTGAGTATTGGTTGTTAAATTTTGGAGCTCCATTTCATGAGTCCTCGTAGTTTGTGGTTCTCTAGTAATAAGGAGTATAATGACAAATAAGTCTTATGCAATAATTAAGTTATTGATAATTGTTCATAGATGTGTGATAGTTCAAATTGAAGATCGAAGAACCAAGAGTCTATCAAGGGTTGTACATATTTCAAGGTTGGTGCAGAATCTACTCTTTATTAGCAAGATGGTTGACACAAGGGTGATGGTAAATTTCACCAAGGGTGATTGTTGAATGGTTTGAGATGCTTTTGTCTTGGCTAAAGGCATGCATGTAGGAATTCTATGCAAGTTAGACACAAGCACCTTGACCTCTACTAGTAACACTTCAACCAAGGTGGCAAGTGGCAACGTTGATAGCAAGTAGCAAGTGATCCACTTGTAATTTGAAGCGTTGGCATTGATAAATGGGGCATCTTGGCAAGCACGTTGTGTGATTTAAGCTCAACACATATGGTGTAGGGATTGGACGAGCGAGACAATGACTCCAATTTTTTTATTTTGGCAACAATGTGTCTAAGGGAAGTCACATAGAGTAAAGTTTGTTATGAACGAATGAAGAGTTGAAGGAATACTAGAACCACTGCATGGTGATATGTGTGGGCCAATTAAAGTAGCCTCTATTGAAGGGTCTAACTATTTCATCAACTTCATCGACAATTTCTTAAGGAAGATGTAGTTGTACTTCATGAAGAAAAAATCTGAAGTTTTTAGCATTTTCAACAGCTTTAAAGCATATGTTGAGAGACACATAGGGGAGAAGTTGAAGTCTTGAGAAGCGATAACAAAGGTGAATATTGTTTGAAGGAGCTATATAGTGCTACTGAAAACTACATCATCATTGAAATCATGTAAACCACTCTATATTGTTTGACACATAACAAAGTGGTAGAAAGGAAGAATAGGAAATTGTTGGATAAAGCTAGAAGGATACAAACATTTGAAAACATAAATGAATATTTATATTAGAGACAATAGAAAGTGCCTACTATCTCATAAACAAATTGCCTAATTTAGCACTTGACAATATGATTCCAGTAAAGGCATGGAGTGGAAGGAAACCATAAATGGCACATCTTTATGTGTTTGGGTGGAAAGCATATATGCATGTACTAGATAAGTAGTCAAAATTGAACAATAAGGTAGTGAAATGCATATCTATTGCCTTTGGAGAAGAGATGTTAAAAGGCACAAGTTGTGGAACTTGACATGGCAACACAAACATGTGAAAACATAAATGAATATTTCTATTAGAGGCAATAGCAAGTGCCTACTATCTTATAAACAAATTGCCTAATTTAGCACTTGACAATATGATTCCAGTAAAGCCATGGAGTGGAAGGAAACCATAAATGGCACATCTTTATGTGTCTGGGTGGAAAGCATATATGCATGTACTAGATAAGAAGTCAAAATTGAACAATAAGGTAGTGAAATGCATATCTATTGCCTTTGGAGAAGAGATGTTATAAGGCAAAAGTTGTGGAACTTGACATGGCAACTAGGGACCACTGAGATGTTATCTTCACAAAAGTAATTTTGAAGAAATTCAAGAGCCTAAGAATTATAGCAACAACCTTGATGATAATAGCATAACTGATGGGTGGACCATCAACTGGAACCAATGGCATCGAAGATGCTAGTAGTGAAGGAGCAATTGGTTGATGAGTAACCAACTCAAACATACCCATGAAGAAAGAGAAATATGTTTATGAAGAACCACTTAGAAGATCAACCCAAGTGATGACACTGCAAAAAAATTACGAATACATGCCATAGAGATATGGTTAGTTTGCCTTGATTGCATCGTGAGAAGAACCTATAGTGTTAGAAGAGGCAATTCAAGGCAAGGAGGCTCATCTTTCAAAAAAGCAATGGAAGAATAGATGTTGGCATTGCAACAAAAAACAAGATAGGGTAATTGAAGAAATACTAATTGGTAGGAAAACAATGGGTTGCAAAAACGTCTTTCAAATGAAGCATAGATCACATGAATTTGTTGAAAAGTACAAGGCCCAATTACTAGCAAAAGGTTACTCACACATTGAAGGGATAGATTATAATGAGAGCTCCCCAATAGCAAAAGTGAATTCCATATGATTATATTAGCACTATCAGTTACATAATATCTCTAGGTGGAGCAATTGGATGAGACATTGTGTTTCTTCCTAGGCACATCAAAGAAGAAATTGAGATCAAAAACAATAGGGATTTGAAATCCGAGCGTGCAATAACATAGTGTGTGATTTGAATAAGTCGTTGTGTAGATTGACGTAGTGGCCAAGACAATGGTGCCACAATTTTGACCAAGGTAGGCTGGGGTAAGGATTTGGGCGTAGTGACATTGGCCACTACATTTATTATAGGTTAGTTGGAGATTGATTTATTGTCCTCGTTTTGAATGTGAATAACATTGTTAATCAAAGATATATCAAAGCACTGATCAAATTAACCAAATTCCCAACTATCAACAAAGTTTGGCATGTAGGATCTTAAGAGGTGAATTATCGCTTGGGCACAATGACAAGGCAAACCTTTCACATAGGAGATGCTCATCTAGAACCTACCATCACAAGATAATAAAAAATTTGTTCCAACCTTGTGAAAAATTGTAACCTCAATTTGCAAAATAAAATAAACAACTCTTACCCTTTCTTGGTGTTAGAAATTCAAGGGCAAACTAAAAACAGAAATATCCTTTTACTTTTAATTTGCTACAGTAGTTTTAGATCAGCAATATATTCAAAAATTTCTGATGTAAACAAATAACAGAAATAATACAATGGATCTGAATATTAAAACAAGACAGATCTAAACATTATCTGATCATTAAATGAGCAGATCTGAACATTACATTAGCAAAAAGACAAGGAACGGATTTACCTGATTAGCTTGTTGTTGTCCTCTTTTTTGTATGCCCAGAAAAAGCTATAATGGTCATGGATCAAACCCTCTCAGGTAGATCTCATCATGGACTTGTGAACATTTTTGCCAAGAAGGACTTAGGGAAAAATATCAGAAAACTAGCTAGCATACCAAACAATAAATACTTGGCTGAAGCAAAGACACTAATGTCCAAAGGGAGGGCCACTTACAGCCTAAACAAAAACTGTCCAAAATAAAACTGCTAAAGTTATAACAGTAGCTGCCTTACAAACCCTATTGAAGGCAGCAAAACTCAAGTTACCAAAGAGGAAAAGGAGGCAGCAACATAGGAGGCACTAGCAACAGCAAAATAGGTGTAACAGTAGCAAGGAGACAACAGTAGGCTGGAAAAACACCCTTAACGGTTGGCGGCAGTAGTAGAGAGGAAGGATAAACACTTGGAAGCAATCCCAAGCAGGCCGTACCTCTTCTAAGAGAGCCGCAGTACTTAAACAGGCAACAAGAAGGGAGTTGTACCCTATACCAGCAGCCAAAAGGGGGAGTCGCACCACATACCAACAGCCAAGGAGGGAACCACACCTCACACCAGCAGCCAAGGAGGGAGCCGCACCTCTCACTAGCAAAATTTTAGACCAAGAAGGCAGCACCGAAAGTCAGCAAGAATTAACCAAGGAGGCCGCACCCTAAACCAAGATTGAAACAAGAAGAGAGCCGCAGCAAATTTCAGACCAAGAGATGTTTGGAGGAAGAAGAATGAAAGTGTGAGTGAGAGAGGGGAGGTGGTCTCCTTTTATAGTTTAGGTAGAGGTTAGGGTTAACTAAACTAACCCTAACTTTAGGGTTAAATTAAAAACCCAATAATAAAACAAATTAAAATAATTAATATTTTAATCATAAAAATATTAATTAGAAAGTCAACAAGTCAAGGTGACTAGAAAAGACCAACACCACATAAACATTAAGAAGGACGTGGCTCAAGCAAGGGGAAGCAACAAGACAAAGTCAAAAGGGTCTTCTTCAATGGCAAAATGTCCACAAGGGTTTCATGATAACTTATAAGCTTTTATCATCCCAGCATAAGAAGAAGGTCAATGGTGTGATCATGTCCTTCTTAACTGCTCCTAGGTCTCATGGACCATCTCGGGAGAGAAGAAGATCACACATCATCTCGCCTTGGTACTTAACCAAGAACTGCCTGGTCCCAGACCAGGATACCCCAGAACACATCTGGGGGCCCTAGATCACCACTAGGGTCTTATCCACCAAGGTACACAACCAAGGATCAATCCAAGCACTGAGCAAGAATTCCCTAGAACACATCCAAGGGCCCTAGAACGCATCTAGGGACTTACATCATCAAACTACTTCGTCCTTGAACAAGAACCCCAGCAATACACTGGGGGCCCTCACTAGGGTCTTTTGCCATGGCTCTAACTGCCTGGTCCTAAACTGAAACAAGAAGAGAGCCGCAGCAAATTTCAAACCAAGAGATGCTTGGAGGAGGAAGAATGAAAGTGTGAGTGAGAGAGGGGAGGTGGTCTCCTTTTATAGTTTTGGTAAGGTTAGGGTTAACTAAACTAACCCTAACTTTAGGGTTAAATTAAAAACCCAATAATAAAAAAAATTAAAATAATTAATATTTTAATCACAAAAATATTAATTAGAAAGTCAACAAGTCAAGGTGACTAGAAAGGACCAACACCACATAAACATTAAGAAGGGCGTGGCTCAAACAAGGGGAAGCAACAAGTCAAAGTCAAAGGGGTCTTCTTCAATGGCAAAATGTCCACAAGGGTCTCATGATAACTTATAAGCTTTTAGCATCCCAGCATAAGAGGAAGGTCAACGATGTGATCATGTCCTTCTTAACTGCTCCTAGGTCTCATGGACCATCCCAGGAGAGAAGAAGATCACACATCATCTCGTCTTGGTACTTAACCAAGCACTGCCTGGTCCCAGACCAAGATACCCCAGAACACATCTGGGGGCCCTAGATCACCACTAGGGTCTTATCCACCAAGGTACACAACCAAGGATCAATCCAAGCACTAAGCAAGGATTCCCTGAAACACATCTAGGGACTTACATCATCAAACTGCTTGGTCCTTGACCAAGAACCCCAGCAATACACTGGGGGCCCTCACTAGGATTTTTTGGCATGGCTCTAACTGCTTGGTCCCAGACCAATAACCTCCATATCAAACTCTCAATTCAATTTTATCAGGCTTGGATAGATGAAGGACCCAATTGCAGCGAAATTCTAAATGGGAGAACGTCGTGGCAAAGACAAGAGTAGGTGAAGTGAAGAAGATTTTGGCTTATCCTTTGAAATGGCTTAGGCAATCATTTTTAGGATTCATGGTGTCATCCTCAAAGGTGCTCAGCAATTCTCTAAGATACATTTGTGGATATCATAGAGATGTGTTAAAAAGAAGTTGATCATTCGATGATTCAAATCTTGCAGAATTATATATTAATATGTGACAAATTTGTTTTAAAACAATTATTTGTACATAAATTCAAGTACCCTTCAAAAGAATTGAGGAATTGAAAAACCAATTCATTTGGCATATTAGTAATTCATTTGACAATGATTATGTATCCCATGTTGATATTATGGTAGCTGCGGGAGGTATTAACCTCCACTTGTAACCTTTGACGAGACTAGAACATTCCAAGAAGCAAGAAGAAACCCTAAAGCATTGGACATAACCCTAGAAGACAAGTCAGCTAAAGGAAATATTTAATATTGAGTTTTTATCCTCCGGAATGAAAAGTCGGCCAAACAGCTAAGGAGGAGCAGTACATACTACAAATACAGGACACCAGAGCTCATTTGGAGGATACAGCTCGCAACTGCAGAAATTCAGTAGTGTGCACTGCAAAAATTTAGTGCGCAAGTCTGGAGGGTAGCTGCAGCTGCAGTTATTGCAAACCTGTAATTTCGGTCTTTCTAGGTTGGACTTTTTTATCAATCTTGGTTATCTTTGCTTGGTGCATTAGCCTTGGTTGGCTATTGATTTGCTACCGCAATTCTTCTCTGTCAAGGTTAAGGTGCTCGGGGGTGGCATTTGTGCCTATGGTTGGCTGACAATATTGCTATATTGTCTATGGTTAAATGAGCACACCCACTTTTCTAACATCCCCAACCAGGAACTAACTGCCTGATTATTCCTACAGCATATCCCTGGTTCATTTAACCATAGACCATGGTAGGTTATCAGAAACATAATGCCTTATTAATGCTACAACATATTTTTGGTCCATTTGATAATAGGTATGTGCCTGAACTCAAGAACTATGTGGTTGAAAATGATAATTTATATACAACTTCAACTACCCATCAAGAGAATTCTGCAGGAACCGAGTGACGAGTGACCATCATTGATGGTCTATTTGACAAAAACCATGTGTCCCTTGTCAGCAACAACATATTGACAGATCATTTGACAAAACGTTCATGCCCCAAATCAGGAAAGAGTGCATGTTATCTATTCTGCATGGTGATGGTAGGAATGGGTTTCTATCAAGGCAAGGGTTTTGTTCTTTCAAAAAAAAAATTGTTTCGAATGGATACGTGTCTCCAGTGGCTACACTGAAACAAGCAGATTCTCTTCAACTTAGGTGCCAGGCCTTCAGGTCTCTATTCCACCAAAATTCACCCGAGACTTACACATGGTGGCAAACTACAGCAAGAAGGAAACCTTGGTGGATGGCTTAACACCCTATAGGCCTCACCTATCCGCCAATGCCCTGGTTGGCCGGGAAAATATTTTGATTTCATAGCTTTCAAGGGCTATCGCAATCTGCATGTTTTAAAGTGTCAACAAAATTATTTGGAATTGTTGTGAACTCTAGAGTTATCTGAGAGTTCTGAGTGAGGGAATTTTTAAGGTCTCTTTCCCATCCATGATGGAAGTAGAGAATCTCTCAAGGATTGCTTAAAGCTATTATTGATAACTACTGGTCGGTAGATGGTTTGTTGGTTGGAGCCCTTTGTTTGATTGATCAGCAGACTCCAATTCCAGGTAAACAACATTTTGCATAACTTGTGTTTATCATTTTGTATTTGTGTGTTCCAAATCTGTTTATGGTATGCCCCAACCGGGTTAGACATTTCAGTCAACTCACTGCCTGAGGTTCTCAATTGAGACCTTTTTTCTGTTGGTACAAATCATATAGGTCATAGTTAGAGCAATAAGTACATATACCACATGGTCATGGGATTATGTACATGCACAATAATAACTCCTGAGAGTCAAAAAGGTGACCTAGTAGCTTGAATTATAAGAGGAAACACTTGTGCTTAAAGCTGAAAGCATACAGGACAGTTTGGGTTATAACTTATAATGCAGCAACATCACAGTCTTAAACAAATCCACTTTGACTTGCTGCAACATAATCTTGTTGGCCTTTACATGGGATACAAAATATAGAGGTAATATGGTTATCTGATCACATCAATCCACATGGTCTGTAAATTACATTTCCATCATTCTTTTTTGGTTTGCAGGATCATGTGGCATTATGATATTGATGAAAACAGAAACCTTATTTAAAGGAAACGCTTCAACCAAAGTGAAGTCATTCTGAGATTCACTATTATTAATTTGTTTGTTGTACAGGAGTCAATTGATGACAGTATTGTAGAAAACTGCACAGCAAGTTTTAACAGGGCTATTATTTAGGCTTTTTACATTTGTATGAACTCCAAAGCCTGTGCTGTGACAGATTTCTACATTGCAAAAACAGAGAAATCTAGCAATGGAAAAAATAGAGGCAATGTATGATATTATAAACCAGCTACTTTCTAGTGAAGTTGTTACGGATCCATTTTGAAAAGCATCTTTGTTCATCAAAAATCAACTGAATTGCAATTTGCGTAGCAGTGAAACTCCATATTTTGGCTTTTGCATTTCAAAATCCATGATGTAAATGACCAGTTTTCGCTGAAGACTGTAAACTAGTGTCTTCTAAATAAATACAGGTCTTGCATATTAACCTCATATTTTCTTCAGAAGTTCTTGTTTATCAACTGCTTGGCATCACTCAGTGGGGTAACTGTATTGCAAATGTAATACATAATATTAGAATTTGGAGTGAAAAGGAGGATCCAAGACGTTATTTAATCTTCTTATAATCATATTTATTACTTGCTTGGCTCCACTGAATGGTGTAAGTATATTGTTTGTACAGTATATCATATCAGAATGATAGAGAAGAGAAGATGCAAAGGGTCCAAGACACTATTCTAGCATATTCTAATGGCAACCAGCCCTGGTTTAACAATTGGCCTTAACATCATGGGCTTTTATAGAAAATGTTTCTAATTTGAGTTATAGTTTGTCAACAGAATTCTGCCCATTCCTAGTGAAAACTTCAGAGAAGGACTCAAAACAGATTCTGACATCTGAATCTCAAAGCCCCAAGGGATTGCTCAATTGGTAAGATGCGCTTGTGCAAAAGTTCAAGGAGATCTCCAAATCAAATCCCATTGAGTCCCTTGGGGTTAACAGCGGGTATTTCCGCTGGCATTTGCGAGGCGCTACCAAGGTACCAGCATCCTCACTTGGAGCGCTTAATATGCAGTCGAGTCAGGAACTAGGGTCTATATTTCTCCAGAAAAGATTCTAATCTCTCAAATGAAATGGGTAGAAACAGTCCTCATATATTTACGAGTTAAAACTAATGTAATGTCCCATTTCCCCTAGACAGTCAGAATACCGTGGTGGTTTACCCAATTTCCCGTAAACCATTAGACAGACAAGCTAGGGAAATGATATTGGTAAAGTCACTTTCGAATTATAAAGTGAAACTTAGGAAAGTGAGTTTATTAATATTAAAACCCCTCTTTGAGGGTATTTCTCTCCAATTATTAATTAAATAAATATTTTAATGGAAAAAAAGGAAAAGTGAAGGACAAAAAGGACGATGGAGGATTGGAGAGGATTATTGACTATTCATTTTGAGAAAATTGTTTTCGAGAAAGCTTGCGAGCTTGAAACGAGGGATTCGAAACCCTTGGAGAGAAAATTCGGTTTCGAGGTTGAAACAATACCTTCCTAGCTGAAGATCGGAGAAGCCATTCAGGCTTTTCATTTGCAGGGATTTGGCATGAGGATTCAAAGAACTTCATTGGAGAAAGCGTTTCATTAGGGGTTTGGCGAGAAGAACCATTTTCTCTTT
>JASDQU010215698.1:0-11117 GCA_032191745.1 Picea mariana
ATTTCATGACTGGCGAAGACCCCTGTCTTACCCTTTGGTTTCCTGGGTGCCGAAACGCTGAAACCTATTGACGCTAAACCGACTCATCCACAAAGCATGTCGGGGTTTCAGATACTGGGATTTCATGACTTGTGAAGATGAGGGGTCTTACCCTTTGGTTTCCCAGATGCCGAAACGCTGAAACGCCGAAAACCTGAGAGAACTACTTTCTCTTGTACCAGGTTTCTAGACTCAGATCACATGATACTTCAGCGGGTTCTTGGGTAATTATCCCTAGGCTTTGTGACCTAACTGAAAAACCTTCCTAATTCACCAAGATATGAACTCTGTGTCAGGGGTAAGTAAACTCGTTGGTTTACTAAAATAGTAGTCTTTTCAAGGAACTCACTCCGGCTCTGGAATGCGAGGAAACTTCCCAGGAGGAGGTGCCTTCGGGAAATCAAACCAGGACACCGCATGAGTCAAGTAGGTGGAACAAATCTCAAGGGAACGGACTCGTATTCTAAACTTATTCATTCTCTACATAAATCTATTATGTTCATATAAGTATAAGCATGCATCCATTATTTTGATCAAAACAATAGGCAAACACTTCTATACAGAAACCATTTATGAGTGTACAAACATGAGCATGCATCCAGGATATTCAATTCAAGATACAAGATATAAACACTTATCAGAAACACCAGGTGTGACACGACTACTGAGAGGGGTGCTTGTTTTCACCCAACCGTAGGCTCAGTGACTCCAAACGGATTTACCACTAGCCACCCCCGAGCTAGACCATGATGCTTGAGATTTAGTCTCCTACTTCCAACTCAACAGAAGTCAAGGACGAAGGTTACTGTCCTTCTCCTCCATTCAGAACTCCCTGTATTTCTAAAGTTCCTCTTGGTTCTCTCCCGCGATCCATGTCATGCACGTTCCCTCTTCTCACCCCCTTACCACACTTCCCCTCTTGCCTTTTCTCTGCAAAATTGTGTGTGGTGTGAATTTCCCCGTCTATGGTCAGGTCTGGGAGCTGTTACGGATGGGTGGTTTACCCCCATCCCCTCATTAACTCTTGAGGAGCCTCCCCACCTACCAATCTGATGGAAAATCCATTCCAGGGTCAAAGAGTTGCTTTGGTCTTTGAGCAAGTAAAAACCAGTTGTTGACGGGCAAAATTGACCGCTCGTCAACAAGAGGAGCGAATCCGGTCTGGGGTTGTCTACTTAACCCAAGCCGTTTGGACTAATTCACTCCGATGGGTTTAGTGGCTCTGTTGGCCAATCTAAGTCCTAAGAAAGTGAAAAAACAAAACTAAAGAAACTAACTTAATGAAAAGCACTCGCTGAAAACTATATACAAATCTAAAATATGCTTACAGTTTACTAACTAATATTTATATAAAAGTTCTACTTATTATATGTACAATATATCCATATGATTATATCTCTAATATATGTATAATATATATAGAATGAAAATTTTAGTCTAAACCTGCGAAAATCAAATATGGATTGATTTATGACAGCAAAACTATCATTCAGTCTTTTTTGATTTTTTATAACGTTTATAAACAAGAAACAAAATAGCTAACTGTCTAATTGAAAAACAAAGATAACAAACAATACAATGTATTTAGACTACATGAAATTCCTATATTAATTGAACTATGAAATAAAACGAGGGAACTAACCTGTAATCGCATCTCCCATTTGTCCTGCATACAGTATCCAATTTCACTGTTTGATGAGGTAAACCACATCAAATCTTACAAAGGCTTCTCATAAATGTGAAGCAACAATGATTGAATGCTAATGATAGAACATATAAGAGAAGTAGTGACAACAATTCTATGATTTCAGAAATGGTCACACTGAGATAAATCCGGCTGTGAAAATTTGTATATAAATGTTCAATGAATAAAGAAGATTAATCTTCTAATCTCAAATTTGAATAGAGTAATTACTGTATGTAATATAAGGGACATAAAACACGGACATCATATAAATTTCATCACATCAATCTATAATAAACCATGATATCTAAAGTAGTCACAATTTAATTACAAATCAAAATGACCAAAACTTGAATAAAAATACGATATATCGAAGTTAAAGCTGTACCAATATCCACTTCCATTCAAGTTTGTCAATCATAAATCCATAGTTTTTGCTCCCAGGCAGCGATGGTCTTTAGTTTACAAAACAATACATTTATATAGGTTACAGGATCAAAATGTTTCCTGTGGATATCATCTAATTTGTTCCAAAAATTGTGGGGGATGCAACCTCCCAGATTCTACTTGATATCAAAAATAACAACCTAATCTAAAACAACATAAAGATAGCATGCTGAGGGATGCCACCAGTGGTTCAAATATATTTTAGAAATCATAGGTTCCTAAAAACAAATAAGAATAAAAGATTTCAGATGCATTTTTAGTTATTCAAACAAATAATTCCAATTCTTGTAACTAGCTACAGAGTCTCATGATTCTGCAGCTAGTTATAATTATAACTAGAATCATATTTTATTGAATCAATCAAAACAGGCTAGAGGTAATCTGTGCAAACAAATCATGTATTCTAATTTAAAAAAAGACAAAATCATCCTAAACTTATTTTTAAACATCATACCTCGGATTAAGGGATTCGACTTAACAAGCAATTTTTGAATTTACAATGGCAGACACTGCTTCCACGTTCTTAAAAAAAATAGACCCTGTGGTTTTTTGTCATTTATCTTTGGTTTGAGCTACGGTTTGAAGTCTTCCATTCTCTTTTGTTAGCAAATTTACTTGGTCTTCCAAGGATTTTAGCCAAGACTAAAGTAAAGGCACATCTCTGTAATACCTATTGATCCATGCTTGACATTCGTTACATTGTGGCTGAATAGACTGTGTATTAGCAGTGATAGTATTAATAGGTGGGGAATTTTCCATTTGACCTGTAGGTTCACTATTGAGTTTGATTCCAGGGAATTTGGGATTGTCTTTAAGACATGGTGGAAGGTTTGTAACATAATCATAGGGTTTACTGGAGCAAAGTCCATACGAATATGGATATTCTTCAGTTAAAAATATTTCAATTTCCGAATCAGAATCTTCACTTAACACAATTGCATTTTGGTCTGCATAGGGCTTAGGTTTATTTCGGGCACATCGTGAAACCCAACGAGCATCTTTTTTACTCTTATAATTGATATCAACATTGCCTTTACACTTTTTCTTTGCAGATTTTTTAACAGACTTAACACCACCTTTGGGATACAAATCTAGTAGAGTGTCAGGTTGGGTAGTGTCAGGATGGGTCGAGGGTTTCACATTAGAAATATGATCAAAGGGCAAGAGCGAAGGAGGAGGGATGGTAGGCTCGACGAGGATTTCTGTGATGATAGACTTGTCAACCTGTCCTATTTCACTGCTAACGAAACCATTTCTTAACAGGAAGGCATCCCAACAATCATCGTTTAATTTGAATTGATGTATAATAATAATCTTGATCAGACAATGATGGAACAGGCTAGAATCAGATTTCTTCCTTTTAAAATGATTTTCCATTTTGTATAGACTTGAAAGGAGAAAATAGGGCATGTTCAGAGGGAAATCGATAAAACTCATGAGCAACCGCAAGTGATATGAGAAAACCAAACCATATCTCCCCTCACAGGTAACGAACTGTTTGACAATAGCTAATAGATCATGCCATCTAGGTTTTAGAGTTGAAACAGGCATAACTCGGTCGCAGCTGGTAATCCTCCTTGAGGTGAACAACAATGACCAAGAACCCTCTTCAACCTTTAAGTTTTTAAACCAGTTTTGTCCCACGGCTAGCAGACCGGTGGCTTGGCTAATAAAATCTTCGTTTAACTCAAGCTAGACATCTCCTATTTTAGCTCTACAACCATCAAACATTAGCGTGAATTCTTGAGCAATTGTTAAATTAAAACCCTCGAACTTTTCAACAAATACACGCCAACCATTCCTTTCTAAGCCTTCTTGGGCATTATCAAACGATAACAATGTTTGGACACCGTTGGGCTCAATTCTCACCTCGGGGGCCATGGCTAACAGCAAGGAATGGACAAGGGATTCGACGATAGGGTTTGAGAGAACAAGAACAGAGCCATTGCCCCGAGCTTCCCCAACGTAATGAAAAGACAAGTCAAAATGGTAGGCGGGAGTGTTAATTGCTATGCGTGTGAGAAAATTCGTGTAGATCAAGGCCATGCAAAAACATCATACCATGCTGTACTTGGAATGACACCTCTACATAATGGTTCACACAAATATCATAACAATTGATAACAATCGTATGCATATGCACGATTTGATCACAAAATCAATATGTCAAATAAACAATTGAATCAAATATTTTATAAATTAAAACCCCATTAACATTAGTCGAATGCTAAATAGGTGGTGGTTTAATACACATGTAACCAAGGTGTGTTCAAGACCAAGGGGTTATAACCATGACAACAACCATGTTCATGAAAAAATAAGACAAATAGACGATAAACCATATGAACATTAACCCTCTGATGAAATCAAACATGAATTCCAGCTGTGAGTTTTCATGCTTGCAGTCATGAAAATGAAATCGAGAAGAAGGTACGCAAAAAGTGACGAGTAAAAAGTGTTGTTTAATGAAAAAGATTGTGACGAGTGACGAGAATTTAAAAACCTTGTGTAGGAAGCTTGTAAAAATAGAGATTATATTATGGCTACCAACAATGGCGACACACTGGTAGAAGCAGTTATCTCTGCCAAACGAACAAGTCTAGATTAGGATAATCATAAAAACTTCAAATCGAAAACAACTAAGAAATTGTTTGAACATAATCATCAATCACAAAACATTCCAGTTTTAGATTTCTTGTTATTTTAAAAGACGAAAACTGATGACAATCTCGACAAAAGAGAGTCATGATATTAAAGTTAAAATCTTCAATACTGTTGACAGAGCTGCTTCTGCCAGTAGGCATCCATAGGCTCGACAGGGATGCCATTTAACCCACTCCAATATTTGTATCCTACCAAGAAGTTCCAGATCAGAACGAAGGACATTTAAGGTCAAAAGATTCCATATCTGAGAATTTTTGTATACCTGACATTGCTTCACTGCCAGCGGGCCTGTTTAGTACCCCAACGAAGTTATCTTGGCGTCATGCATACATTTACCCACTGCCAGCAGACCTGTTCAGTATACCGGCAGGTTTATAAGCACTTTCCACAGCTCTCTAAAGGTTTATTTAGTTTTAAAGATATTTAATAGAGCAGGGTGACGTTGAAAATCCTGATTTTTGAAAAATATTTTAGTAAATTATAGACCTTGAGGAATTTTTTTTTTTAACTGTCCTTCATTAAGATCTAGAGATAGTTTGTTAATAAACTAACTTTCGATGGTAGGGAGACATCTCTGAGTTGTCCTCTTAAGGAACAGGGATAGCGTAAGAATAAATTTTTATGGATGATCGTGAATAGCTTCAGTTATAGATTGAAATCAAGAAACGCTTTTCAAACAACAAGCTTTCTTTAACATGGTTGCAAACTTCAGAAAAATATCATAATTGATGTTTTAACAATCTTTAGTAGTCATTTCAGAGGGGAAATTTTTCTGTTCTCTTGGTTTGAAACAATTCATGGTGCAGGTATGTGTGTCTGAAAATAAACACTGATAAGCATAAGGGAAGAATCAAAGCAAAACAACAAAGAAAAACAAAAGGCAAGCAAAACAAAAATATTTACACAGTGTACATGGGAGTGTCATCAGGTGGAATACCTTTTTAGAGATTGGCCATTCACCGGATAGGTGTCTAGTTGTCCCTCTAAATTCTGTAATAGGAAGGAGTTGGGACCCAATTTCTCAGCAATCAAGAATGGTACTAGCCACAAGTTTTGAAACTTTGTATGCTCTCCTTTTCCCTCATGCGGTTTGTCCCATTTCAGGACAAGGTCACCTACCTCAAAATTTATGGCAGAGGAAGAATTGGAATCAAACCAGCTTTTAACAACGATTTGATGTTGATCCAATTTCCGTTTCACTTGAGCCCTTACTTCTTCTAATTTTAACAAAGCGTTAATTCGATTCTCCAAAGGGGGACAATCCTCTTCTTGTATTTTCTGCGATAGCTGCAGAGAGGGAAGGAGAATATGTGGTGGCAGAATTGCCTCTCTTCCATAAATGAGAAAGAAAGGTGAGTTACCCACAACAGTTTTTGGAGTCACTCTATCAGCCCAGATTGCATTTAACAGTGCACTATGCCAATTTTTATGGTTTTCAGAGATCGTTCTCTTAATAATTTTGATCAGATTTTTATTAGTTGATTCTGCCAATCCATTGCCTTGAGGGTAATAGCTGACAGAA
This sequence comes from Picea mariana, assembly GCA_032191745.1. Lineage (NCBI taxonomy): Eukaryota > Viridiplantae > Streptophyta > Pinopsida > Pinales > Pinaceae > Picea > Picea mariana. Next base: position 6,357 of record JASDQU010215698.1, read on the forward strand.
TATTTTAGTTTAATTCCTTTTTCTAGAGCGAAATCACTCATCTCAAGAGAAGAAAAATAGGAAGCGTTATCAAATACCAGGCAGTCATGGATACCAAAACAAGTAATAATATTTGAATTCAAAAAAGCTATTACCTGACTGGTATTTACAGCTTTTAATGGGGCATCTTCAGACCACCTGGTGAACTTATGCTACTCTAAGGATGGTGGATTAATTGGACCTATAATATCTAGACCCCACTGCTGAAAAGGGGAGTCTATTGAAATAGGTTGCAGAGGGAAGGATGGTTTCTGTATCCGTCCGGATTCTTTCTGACAAATTACACACTTGCAACACAAAGCATGAGCATCTTTAAAAAGTGTGGGCTAGTAGTAACCCACTCTTAATACTTTATGGGCAGTGGTATCTCCACCAAAATTCCCACCAGCTTCTCCTGTGTGCAATTCCAATAAGACCTTTTCTGCTTCATCCTTCTCAAGACAGCGCATTAGTACTCCATCAAAATTTTGACGAAACATAATACCATTAATCAATTGAAAGGAAGTAGATTTTAATCTTAGCACTCTTATTTTTGTGGGATCCGGATGACAGGGAACTAACCCATGTTCAAGATTTTTTTTTATATCATCATACCAGGGACTAACAGGGTTTTGTGCACAGCAAATTAAATTTTGATAGTGTTGTCCTGGATTTGACATATCATTTTCCTCTTGCTGTCCTGCAGCTGAGTTAGAGACTAACTTGCATAACCCTTGACCTCTTACTATTTATGCTGAGGTGATTTCTATGTCATACTCTTGCAAGGATGTGACCCAGTTTGCCCTTTTTTCGCCTAGTTCTTTTTGTACTAACAGATTTCTGATAGCCGGGTAAGGGACAATGATTTTTGTCCTAGATTTCAAAAGATAAGATCGAAAGTACTTTACTTCTTTAAAAACAACATAGGCTTGTTGATCTACTGCTGGGTAATTAAGTTCTGCCCCTTTGAAGGCTGAGCTCATAAAGGCAATTGGGACTTCATTGCTTTTAGAGTTCTTTTGAGTTAGGACAATGGTGTAAGAGTTGTTAGAAGCAAATGTTTAGAGAGTGAAGTCTTGCGAAACGTTGGGGCTCATTAGAGAAGGAGCGTCTATTATGGAATTTTTTATTGAATTAAAAGCCTGGTTTTCTAAAGGTCCCCAATGGTATTGTACGTCCTTTTTTATTAGGTTTTGTAATGGTCTCACCATTTCTGAAAAGCTGGGGATGAATCTCCTGACAAAGTTTATCTGACCTAAGAAAGATTGCATAAAAATTTTTGACGTGGGTGGGCGGAGTTTTGAAATGACTTGAGTTATTTCAGGGTTGATAATCATCCCTTTGCTTGATTCAATAAATCCTAAGAGCTTACCTTGTTCTACTGTGAAGATAGATTTTTTAGGATTCAAAGAAATGCCGTACTTACGACATCGCTGTAGAATGGATCTTAAATGAGCTAGATGATCTGCTTTGTTTTTCGAGAAGACAGTAACGTCATCTAGGTAAAATACAACAGATTGATTGATTAAGCGTTAGAAAGTGATGTCCATCGCTCTCTGGAAAGTGGCACCAGCATTTATGAGTCCAAAGGGCATCTTCCTATAAGGGTAGGTGCCCCATGGAGTACAGAAGGTGGTTTTAAGTTGGTCTGGAGTGGACATCAGGACTTGGTTATACCCTAAAAAACCATCCAATAAGGATAATATTTTAGAACCAGATACCTATCGAAGGATCTATTCCATAGGTGGGACAGGGTAGTTGTCTTTATTAGATGCTCGATTAAGATTTTGGAAATCGACACATAGTCAGATTTCACCACTCTTCTTCTGGACAGGGACAAGATTAGAGACCCATTGTGTGTGCCTAACTGGGAAGATTATCTTAGTGTTTAGGAGTTTATTTAATTCCTTCTTGACAGTTGGTTTGAGTTTTGGATGCATTTTCCTTAACTTTTGTTGAAAAGGTTGGGTTTGGGGTTTCATAGGGATAACGTGTTGTATGATGTTAGGATCAAAGGTTTTTAGGTCATTGTATGTCTAAGAAAAAACATCTTTGAATTCCTTAAACAATTTAATAAATGCTGCCTTTTCTTGTTCAGAGCATCCCACGCCTAAATTAATGCGCCGTGGGTTGTCTTTAGTTCCCAAGTTTACTTTTTCATGTGTTAAAGAGGAACTATTCATTTTACAGTTCACTGAATTTTTGAACTTGTCGTGAAGATCATAAAATTTTTCTAATCTAACTACAGATTTCGGGATAGAATTTACCATGTCTGATGAAGATTCAGGAGATCTTGGATCTGGTATTATCGTAAAGTCACGAAGATTTTCGTCATGAGTACCTTCGTCGATTACTGTGCCCTGGAATGTTTCTTCCATATGCAGGAAACTTATAATCTGTTGATCGTCATCAAAGACTCTCCAATTCCTGATGTTGTCGAGGATGGATGGTCTGAACAACAATTCAACAGAGAATGCATTTGGAGATAAGCCTTCTGCAGGGAAAAGTTTTGAAGCTACATTAGCTAACAAGTCGGCTTCCAAATTATTCAATCTAGGAATAGAATTTATGTTAAATGCATAAAACTTATTTCTCAAATTCCATATCTCAGATTGGTAGCTTTTAAGGTGTAGAGATAAACAATGGATAGAATTTTTTACCTGTCTAACCACAATTTTTGAATCACCAAAGACAATCAAATTTTGAATGTTCATATCTAATGCTTTCCTGAGGCCTTGCAATAAAGCCTCATATTCTACTGTGTTGTTTGTACATTCAAACTCTAACCTGCATGCAATCAGGGTTTTGTTACCTGCTGGATCAATAATCACGCAATCTGCACCAGCTCCTTCCTTGGATTTTGACCCGTCAAAGTAAAGAGACCATATTTGACTTTTGTCGGGTGCATGTGACCATTGGGTAGAAGCTTCTAGCTGCATATATGTTGAAATTTCAGACTGTTGTTCCGGGTTAGTGATAGCGGAAGTTTCGGCCATGAAATTGCCAAAAAAGGTATCCATCCCTTGTATTTCGGGTGAATCGGCAGAAGGTGTAAATGGCTCATTGGGATCATTTAAATCTGTCACTGTGAACTTTAGGTAACGTTCAAAATTTACCTTGATTCTGTTGGGCTTTCCATTCTCGGGCAGCCACAAGTGGGACCAATCCATCGCAAAATAGCCGTGTAGCTGTTCTGACCAGTCTCTGCTTAAAAACAAACCATAAAATTCTGGGATATCTACAACAATAATATCAATCACTTGATGAACTTTAGGGTTAGACGACAATCTTATAAGCACATTTCTCAATTTCCCTATAACTTTAACACTAGTTCGATCAAGCTGGATGATCTTCAAGGTGGATGGTTGAACTTCAGCATTAATCTTTTGACACACAGACCATAGCATTATGTTAGATGATTCTCCTAAATCTACCATACAGTTGTGCACGTTCCTATTGAATATTTCAAAAGTTAACAAAAATGGAGGGACATTTTTGCGAGTACTAATGGTGGAAGCTTGTTGCTTTTTACTCACAGCCTCTAAAACTAATTTATCTACATTTGTTACATTATTTACAGGAAGGTCTCTTTTCTCGTGAGAATCATAAGTAGTTTTGGTGGAGGCCTTCTCAGGAACTTTCGGGTTGTTCTGCAAACCTTTGTTACTGCTTGGATTACCATTTTTGTTGTTCTCTGCAATATTTTGTAGCATTTTTTGTAGAAGAAAATGGAATTTTAATAATTCATAAATAGAAATATTAGCCCTTAGCATTTTTAGATCTTCAACCAAATCATAATCTAAGATTGGGTTTACAAAATTTTGTTTAATCTCAGTTGATTTAGACTGTTTTGGGGGCAAATTCGTAGTGATTTCAGAAGAAGACTTGTTTGTTGTCTTACTCCTAGTATTGTAAGGATGCACTGTTTCAAAATTCGCTTGAAAAATACTATCCGAAAAATGACCAAAAATGTTTGGAGAGCATTCATCTTGTTCTACTGTCTCTTGTTCAGCTACTTCCTCAGGGATTTCAGGAGGCATCAAGTTATCCTGTGCTTCTAGAATTGTTTGAATGGCGAATCACAAACTTTCTAGATTTAGGCCTTCAGTATTTGAATTAGGTTGGTTGGTGGGAAAAGGCTTCCTAAATGGGGGTTTGTAAGGCCCTTTTCTTGAAGAAGCTTCTTCAACTATCCTTTTCAAATCTATAACTTGATTGGACAGTTTTTGAACGACTTTCTGTAAGTTTTCTAAATTTGAGCTTTTAGGTTGGGCTTTGTTTTGGGAAGGTCTAGGGAGGATTTCGATTTCCTTTTTGGAATATGAACTAGTCTCTATTTCATTGCAGTAGTGTATTTTAATCTGAGGATGTATTTCTCGATCTGACTGGCCTCTTTGAAGGCTTCTAACAACATGGATTTCTTAGATCTCTTTACCCAAATGGCTATGCTTTGATGTAAGGATTTTGTATAATATGCTATGATAAGATTCTCAGCAGGCATCAAATCCATAGGGATTCAGTTCTTTAGTGTTAAGAACCTTTGATTAAAGTATTTGATCTTCTCTTTGGGGTTTATTCTTAAACTAGAAAGCTCCATGACTAGAACTTCTGGAGACTTGTCATCTCCGAACTTCTCAAGAAAACAGGATTCAAACTTCTCCCATGACACGATGGTGTGGGGATGTTGGGCAAAGTACTAGGTAGAGGCATTGCCCTCAAAGGTGTAGGGAAATAATCTACAGA
>JASDQU010215699.1:3585-18287 GCA_032191745.1 Picea mariana
GAAGTTGACGTATCAACTACCTCCATCGGGGCCCACAAACCTTTTGGATTTTCATCTTCCGGGGTTAGGGTTTTGGATTTTACTTATGTTAAAAAGGCCCTTAGAGCCTCATTGTAATGATCATCTTCTCACAGATGCGAGTAGCCGTCACATCTCTTCTCAGAGATAAGTTGCCACCATTCTAGCGAGTCTTTCACTCCGTATTTTACAGTCTCTGTACATTTATTTCATTAATAGAAATCATGTATTACTGTATATATGTGAACCTTGTTATTTCCGCTATATCTCTGTTATATTGTCTCTCTTGCAATATCTCTAAATATTTCTGTGTTATATCTCCGCTCTCATTTTGTGCTGAAAATAATCTGGATCACATATCTGGTATAAAAGGACCTTCTTGGTGTCTCACCCCTTCTGAATTCTAATATTTTGTTCTAGATGGAGGTGTCATGTTCTTGTTGTTCTTCAACTCCATTTTGTTTTTTGATTCCACTTCTTAAGGCATTTGCATAGTTTCTAGAATTTCCTTCATCTTCCCTATTTGTTTTGTATGTGTTTTTTGTCTTCAAACTGTTGTCATATCCAAGTCCTGTCTTATTAGTAGGTGATCTTTGTTTACTAAAAAAATCATCTAACTCTTCAGTACTTCGTTCAAATTTCTTCAATTCTTATATTGTCAACATAATCTGTTTTCTTGTGTGATCGAATTATTCTTTTAATTTCTCATGATCTTTAGTCTTCTTATCTAAATGCTCCTTCAAGCTATTAATTGTCTTTTCAAGTTCATGATTCTCTTCTTCACAATTTTTCAATTCGTCTTTTAACTCTCTATTTTGTTTTCTTCTGATCTTGATATTTTCTTCTTCAACATGCTTCAATTTTTCAAGATTCTCTTCATCTTCCTATTCACTTTCTGTGATATCTTTGCTTCCCAAGAAAGATTATATGTTTGTTTCTTCAGTCTCTACATTAGACTTTTCTTCAAAATTGATTTCATCTATTTCAGAATTTATGTGGTCATCATTATGAGTTTCTTGAGTTATGAAGAGAACTCACCTTACATCTCTTTCTTCTCCATCACTTTCATATGAAGAACTATTGTCCTCCTTGGAGTATAGACTCTTTTTCTTGTGGAAGATTTTATTTTCTTCAAAGGGGTATTTCTTAGCATAGTGTCCTATTCTACCACAATTGAAGCATTTAAAAGGTAACTTACCTTTGTATTTTTTGATTCCCCCCTTGAGCTTCCTTACAAAATGTGCTTCTTCTTCATATGATTAATCGTCTGGTATTTCTTCTACCCTGTGTTCTTTTTTCCTTGTTTTCTTTGTCACTTTAAAATCCGCTTCTCTAGTTGGATGTTCATTTTCTATGTTTGTTCTCATTTCATATGATGTGAGGGTCCCATGTAGTTCATCCATTGTCATTTTGGTCAAATCCCTATTTTCTTCAATGACCGAGACCTTGGAATCATATCTCAAAGGAACTGATCTCAACACTTTCTGTACAACCAAGGATTCTTTGACTTCTTCTCCTAATCCTATGATAGCATTGACAACTTCATCTACACTGAGGAAATAGGTTGCAATATTTTATTTTCATCTTAAGATTTTCAAACTGTGCTCTATGTCGTTTAAGCTTGGCTTGCTTGACTTTCAGATCATCTTCATAAATATTTTGAAGTTTATCCCAAACATATTTTGTTGTGCTGCAACCCACCACCTTGTTGGAAACAATTGGTGTCAATCCACTTATGATAACATGCCTAGCCTTTGAATTACAACTCATTAATTTCTTCTTATCTGGATCAGTTGGAGTATTCTTTGGAACTTTATAGCCATTGAAAACTGAGAGACAGATATCCACTGTCAAGTAGGTTTGCATTCTGTTGCTCCAGTATGCATAATTGTTTCCATCAAATGGTGGAATCCCATTTGGAATGTGGAATTCCATTTTTTCTCATGATCTTCCTTCCAGTGATTAGATTTCTGAAGGTAACTTGCTATGAAACTAATTGTTGATATTGAGAGGGGGGGTGAATCGGTATCAAGTACAATTTATCACTTTTAAAACTTTAACTTTTCAATTAAACAAATGCATCCCGATATACAATAAAGAGCAGAAGAAGAAGTACACATTGCACAACATATTTACGTGGAAATCCACAAAATATTTTTATATAATAACAAAATCACATTTATAGGAAGATACAACTTTCAATATTCTCCAGGTCCAACTAGAAAGAGGCTCCAACCCCCTTTCCTTTCCCCTTCTTTCCACTCTCAAATATGTATATAAAGGAATCAACATGTCTTTGTCACTGTCATTGTCTTTGTATTGTCTTNTTATATAATAACAAAATCACATTTATAGGAAGATACAACTTTCAATATTCTCCAGGTCCAACTAGAAAGAGGCTCCAACCCCCTTTCCTTTCCCCTTCTTTCCACTCTCAAATATGTATATAAAGGAATCAACATGTCTTTGTCACTGTCATTGTCTTTGTATTGTCTCTGTCTCTGTCTCTGTCACTATCATTGATACATCATTATCATAAAATTGGGTCCACATAGAGATCCTAGGTCCACACATAAACCTGAACAACCACATAGAACCCTGTGCAAATAATCACCCTTCCTTACTATAGTGAACCCACAACAATGATCAAAACATCACCATAAGACTAGAAAATATCCTTCATAAGAGCTCATTATCCTCCTAGTTCCTTCGCTACCAAACTTGTGCTAAGAGATCACAAGATTGGATACTCTAAAAATGCGAAAATCCATCCTATATTTATAGTATTTCTATCCCTATTTTTAGTTTATGTGTCGACCTGTTGAACCGTCCTTAATTTTCTGGTTGGGTTGTCACATGGAAAAATTCATATCTCTTCATTCCTAGAGAGTTAGAGGGACTTCCATATACCATTGGAAAGGTCTCAAAATAATATTTCCAACCATGTAACTTGTGCTTCCATTTGAGTTAGTTATGTAGGGTAAAATGTCTCTCAAATATAGGGTATCCAAATTGACCACAAATAATACTTTCAACAATATCCATCTTGCAATATTTATCTTGGACATTTGTAGGATTCTTCACTTGAATTTAGGGGATTATTCACTTGGTTTTAGGGTTTCTTCAAAGTGTCTTCCCATGAGGGCCATGCTTAAATCTATGCAATAAGGGGACCACTTTGGAGACTCCTTCAAGTAAACCCATATGCTTCTTCATATTGATCACCAATGACTGACTTTGACATCAATGACAACATCATTCAATAAGAATTTGGTGGTGTATTTATACATAGAACTCTATTTTTAGGTTTCAATTCAATTGAATATATTGTGAACATTGCTTTTTAATAAAAAAAAATTATGTATTAAGAGTCATTTCATTTCACTCAATCGCTCACCAAGATTACCAACCTATAGACCTCCCTTTGAAGCATGGAACCCCACAATTAGGTCACACTTCTACTCTAACATGTCTACATTTGTGCATCTTGAACTAGTAGTGTGAGCTCCTTGTGATTTGTTTCAAGATCTTCCTAGAGTTGTACCTTTCATAGATTGAGTGATTTATATAGGGATTCTCCCCTAGGCCTAGGTTTACCTTAGCCTAAAGTGTGGGGAAAATCCATTGAGGTGACATTGTGTGGTTTTCTTGGTAGTTTATCTAGGCTCTCCTAATGAAGTTAGGAATTTTTTTCTTGGGTAAGAGTTTGAGAGGTAAATCACCATGCACTCTAGAATTTGGGTATCAATATGCACTACAATAAATGGGAGATGTGTGTAATCCCTTTCATTACATATTTTTTGTGGTGCTTGGGATTTCAACTAAACCGCCTCTAATACTTCCCTTAAGGAACATACACTGTCCAATCCATTGCAATAAATAACATCGTTGAGTTTGTGATGGCTCATATTTTGAAAAAGTATTCACTAGCATAACTTCTTCCTTAAAACTTTTGTCCTTTATTCAACATTGTTAGAATGTTTTCTGGTCCATTTTATAACAAAAGAAAATACTACATATTCCGATTCAACTTGCAATTCATCACTTGAAAACACTCCCTCAATTGTTGAGAAAGGAAGATTGGTAAGGTCCTCTACAAACATAAACATCAATTTCATGAGGTAACTTATTAATTAGTTTTTTAATTATGTGAAGATTTACCATTGACAACATATATTTCTCCATTCTATTTAACTAAAGATGTTGCCAATGGTAAATCGTCACATAATTAACAAACCAATTAACGATTTACATCCTAAAATTGATTTTTGATTTTGCAGAAGATTTTACCAATATTCCTTTGTTAGCCATTGAGGTTGTGTTCTCAAGTGATGAATTAAAATTTGAATTAGAAGATGCACTATTTGATTTTTTTATAATATGGGCCAGAAAACATTATACCAATGTTAACTCAAGGAGAGAAGTTTTGAGCAATAGGCTATGTTAGTTAATACATTTTCCAAATATGATACATCACAAACTAAATGATGTTATTTCTTGCAATGACTTGGATAGAGTATGCACATTAAAGGAAATATTAGGGGCACTTAATTCGAAAGCGCAAGCATCACACAAAATATCTAATGAAAGGGATTAAACACATCTTCCAATTACTTTCATGGAGTTTGATACCCCAATTCGGGAGTGGACAATGCTTTGGAAAAATAGAAGGCTGAGCAAATGCCATTGTATAATCAATATTTATGATTTGATGGTGCAAAATTTCAAGATAGGTGCAATCCTATTGAATTTACTTTTGTATTTGAGTTAACGATTGGCGTTAATGATCATGGTGATGAGGAAAGACTCGACAACGATGATATAGAAGACATATTGGCTATATGAATGTTTCCCTTGTGTTCCCTTGGACGTTGCGTAGATAATAAGTGGCCACTCGACCATCCTATTCAGTGAATTTTAGTGTCACACTTTGTTACCATCCCATGTCTAGGGGTAGCTAGAGGAGATCATGTCTCAAGGATGACAATCAATGATCCCAACCATGATGATGATCAACATGTCCATATATAGCAACCTCCCTCAAATTGTCTCTTTTACTTCAGATAAACCAATCTCATCACATCCAATCAACTCAATTTATGGGAGATGGTAAGACAATGTCACCGTGAGGTATTTTAACCATTTTTTCATACAAGGTATTATGCTTAATTTACTAGGCATGTGAATGAGGATCATTGGTTGAAGTTGGATAATGGATCACTAGCTCAAGAAGTTATATTTATTTCCTTGTTTTACCTTGGTTGCCAACATTTGTGCCTTAGTCCTACGTTGTCACCACCCAAGGAAAAGGGGTACTTTTGGGGGCCCTCACAAGGGTAATGTTTCGTTTTCCCACCATATTTAACGCTTTCCATACTAGAGTCTGTTAAAGTGCACTAGAGTTCGGTAGTGGAAGCTTCCATTTTTTTGGACCTTGTTTCATCACTAAAATATGGGAAGTATCTACTTAGGTGACAATGGTAGAAACTTCCAATTGATAAAAAATAGGTATCTTGTGGAGGCTTTGCCCAATTACAAATCCCGTGATAACATTTTAGCATAATTGACGAGGAAGAATTAATCCATTCTCTCTACAACATCTCTTTGGTAAGATTACCCAAAGCATGTATTCTCAAGCTTACCTAGCGACTTGAGGGAAGAATCCCTTATTTACCTATTTAATGAACCTGAAGAGATCATCTGGTGACTCCATTGATATATTTTGAGGTGTCATCCTACTCTCAACTCTATAATGTTGCATATTATTAAGTGATGGAATTATGGCGCAATGGGTTTTTCATGAAATGTATATGTTCATTGTTGATGATAATATTCCTAGATACCCAAATTGTATCCTCCAAGAGTGGTCTAAAGGTTGTTTTCAATTTGATGTTGATTAGTCCTTGGCCGTTAGTTATGTTGCAAACGTTTTGACACACACAACGAAATAAAAAGTGATATATGAAGATGTGTTAATACAATTATTTTTGTTTACCATCTTGATAAAGATGCAATTATGGTTTGGGAATTATTTCAAACCAAAGAGTATATTTTCCATCAAACATATAGTCAAGGAATTTCTTGAGAATTGGGGCCCAAGTGGTCAAACATTTGAAGACACCATTCAAAACCTTACGATATCCCTTCAAGGAAATGAATTATTTTTTACCCTATTCAAGAAGACAAAGAATTGAGCGAGGGACAAGAATTTGAAGGGGAGATTCATGAAGAGGGTTACCAAACCCTTGAAGAGGAGAAAGAATCACCTCATGATTACATTGAAGACAATCTGACTCATGAGGAAGGTCACCAAATAAATGAAGTAGAACATGAGTTTCCTTATGAGTCTGCTGAAGAAAACTTGCATGGAACAAACCATGTAGAAGACTCAATCCACTAAGAAGGCTCTCATGAAGACAATAAAAAGGTAAGATGCACTCCTTTACAAGCCTTCGATTCCTATGATACATCCTCTTGTGAATTGGAAAACTATGAGTTTTTAGAGAAACCCTTAGATGTAGTAGACCATCCATTTGGAGCAACCCTTGGATGTAGTTGACCCTCCATTTGATTGTGAACATGATCATGAAATTGAAAATATTGATGATTTTATGTGTGTTGGGAGACATAGATGGGATATGACTTGTTCCAGTTTTGATGGAGATCCCATTTACGATATTGAGGGATGTTTTCATATAAAGAATATAGAAGTGGTGCCTTTAGAAAAACCATATTTGTGTGCTAATGATGCAAATGTTTGACAACATGAAGATGACATGATCATCGACTTGTTCCAACCACCTAGGGATGACTTGTTGCAACACTCTGAAGATGGTTTCTTGTCATATCATGGAAGGTTTGATGCATATTATTTTAATCACTTGGATTTATTCTATGAAGAATATTTTCACCCACCTTTATTCTCTAACATTGATGAAGATCAGGCAATGAATTAATCAAAACAAGTTTTTTAGGACAATAGTTTTTAGCCTTCTCCTTTTTAGCCTCACATAGAAGACAAACAAGCCCTATGTTGTGAGAAAGATTTTTTCTTGATATCTTTACCCATGTCCAAGTATTCACCCATCCCATCCTTGGATAATCATCGAGCATCCTTCAGATTTATTTTCATCCCATACCAAGCCTCGAGGAGTGATGAGAGCTAGGAGTACAATCAACCTTTGGATCCTTTGAATTATCCCTATGATCGATCCTTCATATTATCACAACCCTATTTAGAGATGGATTGAGAAATCTTGTGGAAATGTGTCTTAGCTTAATTTTGTTCCTCCCTCCCACCCTCTTGAGGTCGATTATTCTTTTACTCTTTTTTAGTGGTTATTGTTACTCATGATTTTTTGCTTGATACATTTTTGCTTTGATTTTCAACTAAGCACAAAGGTAGAAATTTTCAATTTGATCAAATGCTGGGATGGATTCACTGGTTATATGATTATGCCTAGCTTTTATGTTTTTCTGTAGCTTTGGTGGGGAATTTTCATCTTGCATTTTCATTTATATATATTTTTTCATCATGCATCCATACTAGTATATCTTTGCATTTCATTGCATATACATGTCATTGCACTCTCATTTTGTATTATGCATCCATGTTAGATACTTGCATTGTTCATTGTATTATTTCTTTATCATATGTAGTTGTATATTTTTTTTTTCTTTCCAACATGATTTTTTTTATTTACTACTAATCCTAGTATATCACATCCTTGATCTTTACTACTAAAGTGTTAGTGTTGTTAGAAGTGGATGCGGGGTTTCAAATCTTGGACAACTAGGGATTTTGAGGTTCTCCTGTGCTCAATGTGAGCACATGTCCCCATGTTGGAGCCATATGTTACCCCCCCATGCCTAGGGGTAACTATAGGATATCACGTCTCATGGACCAAAATGAAGACAATGATCCTGATCATGATGATGGTCATCATGTCTAGAGATAATAGCCCAATAGTGCCCCTCATCTTGTCTCTTTTACTTAAGATGAACCATGCTCATCACATTCAATCAACTCAGTGTATGGGAGATGGTAAGCCACCGTCACCATGAGGTATGTTATTCATTTCTCCATAGGAGGTGTTGTGCTTAATTTATTAGGCATGTGAACGAGGATCATTGGTTGAAGTTGGAAAATGGATCACTAGCTCAAGAAGTTATATTTTTTTTCCTTGTTTCAACTTGGTGGCCAACATTTGTGCCCTTGTCCCATGTTGTCATCACCTGGGGAAAAGGGGTATTATTGGGGTGGACTCACAAGGGTAATGTTTTGTTTCTCCACCATACTTAACACTTTCCATCGTGTGGAGCCTGTCAGAGTGCACTAAACTTCAGTAATGGGTCATGGTCTATTCTCTCATGAGAAGAGGGGCTCAAGGCCCAAAGTTTGATTGTAGTTGCTAAGCATAAGAAAAATAAAAGAAACAATAATGATAAATAAAGAAACAAAGAATAGTTAAGGAATCTCGAAAGCCAGTCCAAAATTGAGCTCTACCCTTTCTAGATTCGGCCCAATCCAAATGCAGTGATGCTATATCTTGAAGCCTTATATAGGGGAATTACAAATATGATTAGAGGAAAAATAAAAAGGCAGATTAAGGGGTTTGGAAAAATGTAGCACTTAGAAAGTAGTAACTCAAGAGCAAGCACACTCTCCACAAAGGTGCTCATAGAAAGACTCAATGACACCATAATCCATGAAGTAATCCCAACACCTACCATTATCACACTTACTCTTGAAGGGTTCTTATCTTCAACTACTTCCCTCGAGACATATCCCTCTACTTGGGTTTTTCTTTCACTGTTTTGGTTGAAACACCTTATAGGGTTTGATGAAGTCCCTCCCATATTCAAATTTTCCAACTTACACAAAGTCCTGAGCTAATGTGAAATTTGAAGGGGATACTTGATGTGAATTGTTTATGCTGCTTATATCTTAAGTAACAACTTACTTTGTATGATATAAAGACTAGTATATCTTATGAACATTGACTTACTTGATTTCGCACTTTGTTTTTATTTAGATGCACCTGACATGGTACTTTAAAGGATGCCCCAGGCTTTCACACATGACGTTGTGACTATATTACAAGATATGGCATGTGTGATGCAGAGTATTTAGTCACCCATTGGATCGATACATTTATATACTAGCTCTCACATCTTCTAGACCTTGGATGACATATAGATGGGCTTGACTTTAGCAGATATAGTCATGATGAAACACTTATGGGTAGGAAGCCCATACTCTATGGAGTGCACCCATACATTACCTAGACATTTGATGGAGGATGTTGCACTTGGTTTGGCTTGGAAAACATACATATATGATGTACACCCTCCTCCACCATGTATACCATCCTTGATACCTTGGATGTTGGGCCTTTTTTTATGATGACATCATGCTAGGGCTTGATGGAGATGTTGAGGTTTACCTGCCATATAGACACCACATGATTATTTGATGTTGCATGGAAATTATTCAACCTTGCTTTCACTTTGGACAATGACACATGGCCTTGCGAGGCCCTCCTTTACCCTTAGGAGGATTGACATCACAACATGTGTGGTTTTGTGATTTATAATTTCATTTATCATTGTTGTAGAGAGTATTTTGTAGGGGTCGCCCCCCCTTCTAACTTAAAATTATAACTTTTTTTGGACAATAACACTTGTTTACCTCCTATAAATAGAGAGAGTGCTCATTCCATTTTATCATCATCACTTCCTCCCTCAAATTTGCAAGGAGGAACTATAGAAAATTTCCTTTCCTTTATTCTTGTCTCTTGGATCTCATGCACACCTTTTGAAGGAGGATTGTTGGTGGATGATTTAGTTTCTTGAATGATCTTTGTTGAAACTAGGGTTTCTATTGGCATAGTGATTTCTAGAAGTAAGTAATTTGTTTTAGGACAATATTCTTTATCATGGTATAATGTAATAATTTCTTTCTTGTTACATGTTACTTTTCTTGGTAAAACCCTAGGAATGAGACATATGTCTTTCTCTCCTTTAATACTTTGTTTGTCCAAGATTGGTGAAGGCATTAAGAGACCTAGTCTCTTCCTAAGATTCAAAGGATTGAGGCCCAAGAGGTTTTGAACCTTAAGGTTTTGATCTTAGTCACTTGATCCTTGACCTAGGTCATTAGAAGAGGGAAAATGGTATCTAGGGCCCAAGAGGCTTTGCACCCTAGAAATCATTTTCTTGAAGGTTTAACTCCTAAGGCCCAAGAGGATTTGTGATGCAGACCCCCTATCCCTCTTAAGGGTTGTGCGACCTCCCGGTCAGGATCTCTAATTCTGGAGCCGGAATGGCTCTCCTGGTTCCGAGCTGGAACCTCTAACACCAAGTCCACAGATCCTTGTCTGTGTTTTTCCCGTGCAAACAAGCACTAGGCATAAGCCCCAAACTCCACGTGACCGCAGGTATGACCACAGGCTTAGCCCAAAAGGCGTGCTCCAAAAGGCGCATTGTGTTTTGGTGTTTCAGGGTTTTCGATGCAATGGTCCCCCGATGCAGACCCCTCTGAGTCCTGAAACCCGATGGGCTAATCGGAGGTTGGCTCCTCCATTTCCTTTTCCCACATGACCATACGTTCGTGACCACAACCTTTGCCATAAGGCGCGCCCATCTCCCCCAAGTCCCGAACGTCGAAATCATGGTGGCGCGAGATCTACGGCTTAGATCAACCCCCGGCCGACGACTACGATCTTTTCGGTGTTTCATGTTTCGTGACTTCACGCTTCACGGAGCTGTCCACTCCTCCTCTCGATTGCCGAAATTCTGGAACACTCCCTCACTGCAGATCAATGGTTCTAAACCTCCGAAGATCTGATGGCTCTGATCTTGTTGGGGTTTTGCTGGTCGAGAGTCCCGGTTGCTAGTCCTTTGTGCTCTCAGTTTTCGAAATGCCGAAATATTGAGGCATTTGATCAACATCTCACAACACCCCTTAAGATATACAGACCAAATCTTGTCCTCTCGAATCACTATTTCACGATTCGGGGTTTTGGGAGTCAAGGACCTCTATCCTCCCAACCTACAATACTCAAAATTGCGAGGTGGACCAATGATCTAGATCTACCTGGGATCGACGACTGTTATCCCTCCTGGATTTAGGAGTTGAAAATTCCTCGTCGTTAAACTTCTTGCATCTCTACTTGATCCAATGGTGTACGGGGATTTGTTGTTCCTCCTCGAGGGCTCTCCACAGTCTGTTCAGATCTTCGAAGTTCTCCCTCCTGGGCGTACGCAACATTAAATCCTGCACACTTGTCTTGAATCTGATGATCACTGAGTCCCCACCTTGATCCTACGGTTGACAACACTCCTCCTCCTGAGCTTTTTACTCTCTTAGGCTTAGAATATTTTCTGAGTCCCGAGGACTTGATCTTCACCTTCTCCTGGGAAATGGGTTCCTTGGATCTTGATAACACTTATCTAAAGTGTTATTCCTCCTGAGATTTTCCTTGTGTAGGCCTCGACTTCCCATGCACTCCTTGTGTCCGAGGGATTTCGATAACTCTGATCCAAGGGATTTCTCACAGAGAAATTCCTCTTGCTTTCCTGGCGTTTCTCCCTGGCTCCATGCACACCTTGCAGAGCTTCAAATGAAGAGAAACAATTGAAACTGAAAAACTACTATTCACAGTTCCATTCACTCATAGTGAGATTCGTTCACTTGCTCATAAAAACATAAACAACATAAAAATAAACACGGTTCACACACCATGCATCTGGGTCAATTTTCCTTCTGTTATATTCACAAGTGCCAAAATGGCTACAAACATATCCAAATTACAGTAGCTTCAAAAACTTGAGGTTTTCTGCTAACTTGCAGTTCTCCTGCGACTACTCTCCCTCTGTATTGCAGCTAACCCTATCTGAACATACAAAAACTCTATTTAACTCAGAGCGGTTTCCAGGGTTTCCCTTGCCTACTCATCTACTCTAAGACTTAATCTACTGGCTAACTTAAATCAGTCACATTCCAGAGCCATAGTGGAAACTCCTGCTCCGCTTGCGATTTTCAAAAACGTGCCTCAAAGGGTAAATTTCGGCATTGGTTCAAGCGTGCCTCCAAAAGTAAATTCCGGTGCTAAGTTATGGCAAATTTCAAAATCAGCTGCAACTGCCAACGTTGAAGTTCTGAGAGAACTCCCCATGTGTTGAGTGGTCCTATCTCTGCGCACTTGCCAACGATGTTTTTGCATCACTTTGCACCTTAGGGTTTATTCTTCCAGATTATCTAGGTCCTTTTTCAAGTGTTTGATGATTGACTCCATTTGACCTATAAAATACAACAACACTAGTTTAGTTTCTCTTAGTGGTGAAAATACTCGTAGAACTACTAGTCTCTCTTAAATTATACTCTAATGTTCTACAAAATTACTTGTTTAGTTGTTGTTGTCATAAATTGTTTGCTACAGCCATTAGGGATGCAAATTTTTGCTGCAATTTCATTTAATATTGTGGCAAAACTTGCCCAAACCATTGTTCTAGCAATTGGATGTTATTGCTCATGTTATAAGCTAAATTTATGGAGTCAATTCTTGATTTTCTAGGTTGTGTTTCTTGTTGTTGTTAGAAATCTTTCATTGCTGATATAAATTGGTTGACTGCTGTAAATTTACAACAGTAATAGGTTTTACTTGTTATCTAGTGTCTAGTGGTGATTATTATGCTATATATGTTCGTAATTGATGATATTATGCAATGAAGTTTTTAGTGTCTCGTACAAGTTGTCTGATTACCTTGTTTTAACCAATTTGATCCTTCACCTTTTCCTAGAGCTGGCCTAACCATCTAAGTGACAAATATAGGGGGTTGCAGGCTCGACTAATCTTGTTATTTGACCCTTGAAGTGACCAGGGAAGCCTCCCTTGTGTTGTACCTTCTTCCATCACTAAAACCTGGGAAGTATCTACTTAGGTGATAGTGGGAGAGACTTCCAATTGTTACATAGATAGGTATATTGTGCAGGCTTTGCATGAGTACAAATCTTGTGATAACACACTTTATGCTAATTATGGCATTAACTCTTTCTCTTAAGGATTTCTGTTTTATTCCTTTTAGTGATTTCTAGCATTAAAGTGTAATTTGATTATTTTTTCATTCATTCTAACATCAGTAGTCCAATCATGTTCTTGATTTTATTACTTCACAATATATTATTTTATTGGCTCAAAATGGTTTTAGACCATGGTATTGAAAGTGCCTCTTGTTTTATCTCATGGTTTACTTGAGCACATTGTATTGGAATATGGTATTGTATTATCATGTGGTTTGCTGCTCATGTTTTGAAGTCCTATCTTCCTATAAAATGGGGGCGCCTCTCTCATTTTTACATGTTGGGAATAAAGTGACAACTAGTTGCATATCTTGTGTGAGATATTCTATCTCTTTGTGATATTTTCTTTGTTTTATTTTGATGAAAAGAGTCTGGGAAATATTTGATGAGCTAAAGGATTTGTGCTAGACAACCACAATCAAGCAAGGTATGGTAATTAACATTATTTTTTTCTTGTAGTTGATCGGATTTAATTGATGTTACTAGAGATGAATGTTTAGGGATTTGTCTCTTCAAGATATGAATAATCTAATGTCTCTTGTGTTTTATAAGGTTTGATTCAACTATATGATCTAACCCTCATTGAAGGTTTTCTAAGACTTTATGTCATAGCTTGATGCTTTTCCATGCTCACTTGTTGGTGTAGGATACCTTAACACTTTATGGGAAAGAGGAAGCATTGCTAGGGAATACAAGAACTCCACACACAATGGTAAGGTGACTTCACCATTTTTGATCAAAAATATTTTATAAGTTTCCATTTAATCCTTTTATGATCTAGGGTTTTAAAATTTATCATAAGCTATATCATAAAGTTTCAAGTAAAGGTTTGTTTAGGGGCCCTATGTTGTTAGATTTTACTACACCTCATTTCTGGTCTAATGTTTCCTCAATTATACACAAATTTATCCAATTTGAATTGTAAACATAAACACACTGAGGTGTCTAACTACTTTAGCACAACAGAAAATACATCAGCAATTAGATCATACATAGGTACACGTGAATTTCAAACTTGAATTTCTTGTTCTTAAACTAGAACACCTGGGCTCCCATACCAAGGACAATGGCCCACTTTTACAGAAAAGAAGAATACAAAAATTTACTTAAAATATACTGCAGAAACCCTCCTTGGTTTCTATGTCAATGTTGTACCAAAATATGCCTTCTAGGCCACTATTGTAACGACTCACTTGGTTTTCCTCAACACGCCCTCTAGGATGCCTAGAAGTCACTCTAATACATTGTTGTTTTTTTCGTTACACCATCCTTCAAATCTACCCCTGTAGCAACCTTTAATATCCCTCAAACTGTCCCCAAAATCTACTCCAAATTCTATGATCCTCTAGGTTGTCACAAAATGTCTATTTATTGTTGATGTCCAATCCTCATTTACTGTTATTCTAGGCTACATGGTCTGTCCCAAGACTTGTTGCACCTATTTTCCTTAATCCAAGCCTATTCCTAGCTCTCACATTCCTTGACCATCCCTCCTTTATTTGTTGTCTATCCTCCTCACACTTACTACCACACACACAACATCCTAGCGTCCACCTCCTTCACTACTGTAACAACCTACAATAGTCTTGTAACCTTAGGC
>JASDQU010215702.1:2842-18313 GCA_032191745.1 Picea mariana
AATATAATCTAGAATATAATCTAGAAATATAGGATGATATAAATTTTTGGATGATGGGTCATTTCGTCCCTCATCCAATAAAAAGGAAAGTGGACAACCATAATTAAGCATAGGAGTATGACATGAGTTACAAGGATAAAGTTTGATTGCCATTAAATCTACCTTATAAGATCTATGGTGTATGTACCATAGCAAGGTTCTTGGGAATTACACGTCATGTTTTACACGTGTAAACCATGTCATGTTTTACACGTGTAAACCCAAATATGTGAGCTTAGGGTTCTCAAGGATGAAATTGCAGTGGTTGATAAATGTGAATAGTTGGTTGTGTGAAGAGGAGGGGATTACAAGTTTTCTACTAAAGTCTATATAAATGAACCTTGTACTTCAACCCACCATCCTTCTTCCTTGACTAGTTCAACATCAATTAACTTGTGCAATCTCTAAACTAACATCCCTCTTGTCGAACATGTGTTCCTTTATCCTTCATATGATGTTGACCCCATGTGTCTTAGAATGAGGGGATATAAGGTTTTTAGAGGAAGCTTGTGAGACCTCCATTATAAACCTTAATATTGTTAGTCTTGTGATGATGATCGAGCCTCTCATGCCCTCCTTCATCATGTTAGTCCACTATATATCCTTCATTTCAACTATATTTTTTTTAAGGTTCTTAACATATGTGTATACTTCCATATCTCTAATGAAATTTCTTTACCATATTGGTGCATGATATTACATTTTCATCACCATTTATTTTTAGTAGCATATTTGATTATAATTTCCATTACAATGAGAAAACTTAAGTATTCTTACAACTTGGGCTATGTGGAGATGAGGTGTGAAAATCTAACATAAAAACATAAATATATAAATAAAATGGAGTAATGAGTTTGTATACGATTTTCAAGGTATAATAAGCATAATTAAGAGGGACTGCATGACTAAAGATTAAAAAAAAATAGAAGATTCTTACTTGCAACATAACATTTGTTTTTTTGTCGACCCACCTTCCTCCCCAAGTTCAAAATCAATTAATGTCTTGGACAATCTCTAAAATCCAAAATCCCTCTTGGCAGCCTTGTGTTCCTTTATCCTTCCAGTCAACCCCATATGTCTTAACAAAAGTGGATAACAATATTTTTAGTTAAATCTTGTGACACCTTCATTAAAAATCTTTCAACCCACCTTCCTCCCCAAGTTCACAATCAATTAATGTCTTGGGAAATCTCTAAATTCCAGCATCCCTCTTTCCATCCATGTGTTCCTTTATCCTTCTATTCAACCCCATATGTCTTAAAAAAAGTGGAAAACAATATTTTTAGTTAAAGCTTATGATACCTTCATTAAAAATCCTAAATATTGTTGATCTTGGGAAGCTGATTAGGCCTCTCACACCTTCCTTCATCACATACATGTGCTCTATATCCTTAATGAATATGCATTATAAACCATGGAAAGAGTTAGTTTACATGGTAATCATCTAACATCCCTCTTGTGGGCTATGTGTTTATTTATCCCTCATATAAGGGATACATAATGTTGAGCTTTAGTTGGCATCATATTTCCCTTGTACCCATGTGTGACTGCATCACTACAAGTTCCCACCAATCTCCTTCAATTTTATTCAAATTGTGCTTGTAAATATACATTTGTACGACAAATTTAAGAAAATCCATCCATTTGAAAGGTGATGTTAATGAAACCTTCCCAGAATGGTTTTTATTTATGGGTTGTATGCGTCATATTTTGAGCACAATTCAATTAAGGTTCAATTTATTATTAAAGAGAGATTAAATTGTAGTCTTTGAATCACTTATATCTTGATCATGTGTTATGCAACCTCGATAGTCATTATGAGAAAGATCCAATATATGCATGAGTTCTATGTAGGTTGCTTAAGTTGTTAGAAGGATAATTATTCTCATCTTTTGAGCAATATCCCCTGTTTCTTTCAATGTTTTTTCCAAAATTTGTTTTCTTCTTGTGCCATCCACTTGTATAGTTGTTGATACTAAGGTGTACGAAACCAAATGAGGGGAAAATTTAAATCAATCCATGTGACACGATACTATCTCAAACAAGGAATGTATCTGTTTACTCTATTTAAGGATTCATTGAAGTTCATATAGCCAAATGGTTCTCATTCCATTAGTTGTTTTGATAGATACTCCCACTAATAGCTATAGGCCAATAAGGTTCAAACCTTATATTTCTAATTTTATTTTCACAATACAAATTAGTTGGTTGTTGGGTGGCATTAGAAAATGGCACCCATTTTTCTAATTTCATCAATGACTAAATGTACTTCAAGAACTACTTTGGTATTTTGATTTTATCATCTAATCCACGAACCGTAGTTTTGCTCATTATATTCTAGAGACTATTTTGCAATATTCCATTCCAATTGGTTGTGCACGTCGGATGTAAATTCCATTAATTGAATATCTCCCACAAATGATTCAAATTCCATGTTTGGACATGAAATAATAAAATTTCATGCTGATATAACTCACATAACAAATTTTGGTCATTAGACATACTAGCCTCAAATTCTTTCTGTTGCTCCTAAGGTCTGCACCTGATTGCTAAAGGGAAAATCTAGGCCACCTATCAGTTTAGAATTGCTGTTTCTTTTAATTTTTGTTGGTTGGTTAGAGGGTTGTTCTACCAAGACAAAAGAGAGGTTGGGTTGGAAAAATTATATAGATGAGGGTCCTCCTTGGCTGGTGGCACACTAATGATAGACCAGTGAAATAATAGAAAACAAAGGGAAACACCAAACTACTAAATGAATAATCTGCTGCAAGAAGTTCAGTACTTAAAATATCATTTCAAGACATTAAACGTGTATCAAGACACAATTACTCCTTCAAGTTACAATAAAAAAAAATATTCACCAAGCATTAGTTGTTCTCATAGGTTGCGTATCAATAAAGACAAGTTACACAATAGCTAAAAGTAAATGACATGTACTTTGCACAAATAAAAAACTGCATTCAAGATAAGATAAAAATACATGAAGATTTGAACGAAACATTGTCATCAAGAGTATGTTCACCAGGTAAAGAGATTTAATCCATGCATAGAATGGGTCCAACTAGTCTGATGTAGTGTTATCCTTTCCCAAAAAATCCGACCCTCAAAACATTAAAAGACCCCCTATTTAACAAAGTTGCAAAGGTTCTCATCCTTAGGGGATTGAGACCTAATTTTAGATGACTTTTTGTGGAAAAAATTATTAACTTCACTAAGACACTAGACTTAATCAGCAAGAGTGGTTATTATCACACACAAAATACCACTCTTGTGTCTAATCTAAGAAAATGATGGAATTAATCAATTAAAAACTACTACTGTCTCTGAGACAGAACTAATGTGTGCACTGGAGGAACTAAATTGGCAGAAATTAGGCCTTGGAGTGATAGAAAAGAGCCTTGTGTTGAGTAATAATATGTTTTTGAGTTGTTAGAGGCCACTGGAGACAACTAGATGCATGATCATATCTCTTCTGGAGGAAGAGGTAGTCTTTTGAAGTGTCCTGGAACCAATCTGTGTCAACATGTGACTGAGACTTAACTCTATGTCTGTGTCTGAGATTTCGGAAGCTAAGTGCACTCTTTCTTGACTATAACTGACCCTTATCCTTTCTTTCAGTGTGATGACCTGGTCATGAACATGAACACATGGAGGCAAGCATCCAATAGGAAGACAGGATGTGTGGAGGTGATAGGTGATATGGGCAGTAGTCGGGGGAACAGGTGGAGAAATTTGAGCGGTAGTGGGAGTGTGANATGTGACTGAGACTTAACTCTATGTCTGTGTCTGAGATTTCGGAAGCTAAGTGCACTCTTTCTTGACTATAACTGACCCTTATCCTTTCTTTCAGTGTGATGACCTGGTCATGAACATGAACACATGGAGGAAAGCATCCAATAGGAAGACAGGATGTGTGGAGGTGATAGGTGATATGGGCAGTAGTCGGGGGAACAGGTGGAGAAATTTGAGCGGTAGCGGGAGTGTGAGTGGAGGTGATGTTGAGGTGACACGGTGAACTGATGTCATTTAAGAACATCATTTAAGGGTGGTTTGGTTCCACACCACTCCAGGCCTTGCAATCCCCCACAAGTTGCCATGTTCCCTTCCAAAAATACCATGGTTCCAATTACGGGACTGCTTTGGAAAATCAACATTCGAGCAGTTTATGTCCCCGTAATGAAGTGTGGTCATCGATCTGATTGTAATCTCTGATCTAAGTGATATTTACCTGCTGCAAGGATCAACGGTTCTTGTTGATTTGAGATTAATGGTCCGCGATCACTTTAGGAGTTCGGGCTTCGGGCCTTTTCAATGCAAAGTTCTTAATATCCTCCGGTGTGCCGCATTTACGAAGTGAGGGATATGCCTCCACATGGCCTCTAGATATGGACGGTCCAGATTCACTTCGAGAGTTTAGGGTTCAGGATTTTTCGTCTCCTTTCTCGCGCAATCCTCTGAAGTGTCGTATATCCAAAGAGGGAGATATTTCGCACCGTGTCCTTGTTGATGGATGATCCAGATTTTCTTTGGGAGTTTGGGCTTTGGGCCTTTTCAATGCATAGTTCTTACCATCCTCCGAAGTGTCACATTTTTGAAGTGAGGGATCTGCCTCCACGTGGCCTATGGATATGGACGGTCCAGATTCACTTCGGGAGTTTTCATCTCCTTTCTCACGCAATCCTCTGAAGTGTCATATATCCGAAGAGGGAGATCTGTTGCTGCGTGTCCTCGTTGATGGATGGTCCAATTTTTCTTCGGGAGTTTGGGCTTCAGGTAATCCTTTCCCGAGTGCTTCTCAAACCTTCTAGAGCACTAAGTCTCTGAAGTGAAATATCCACCTGCATTTGTCCTTGTTGATGGACGATCAATATTCACTTTGGGACTTTGGGTGTTCAGGCTTCAGGATTTTATGAATTTTTTTCTTGGAAATATCCCAGAGTGCTATGGGCCTGAAGTGACATGGAAGGCTCTCAGGAATTTGAGACTTGGGCTCTTTGGGACTTTGGGGAATTCGTGGTTTCTCTCTTGATGTTAAATCCCATGCGATTTTGACACTCTAAATGCACGAAAATTGTCGATCTAATTGGCCTGATGGATCTCCACCATCGAAAGTTAACCTCTATGTTCCCACAATCTCAGCTCGAAATTGACCACTTTGGATTGTTGCGTTTGTYCACGGGCGTTTCCTGTGCATACAAAAAGGCTTGGCCGACCTTCTATGAGATTAATCAATGGAAAACATGATGAAACACATTCTGAACCAAATACGACATGTAATTATCCTTCAAGAAATAATAGAAACATAAATGTGCAAGTACTCAATCAAGAAATAAACAAATAAGAACCAATCCACTCAGTAATGGGAAACTAACTTAACCAATCAGAAGAGGAAAATTTGATGAAGGCATAGGGAAAAGAGAGGAAAGGAAGGGGTGCATACCTAGGTTACAACATTGGCTCTAACTGGGGATAACTCATCCCTGTGAGGTGCTAAGAATTGTAGATCGRTGCCTTGAGAATAAATAACTGCTCTTACCTTCTGTTTCTTACCTATGTTTGTCTTCCATCCCTATGTTATTTTCTAATGTGTCTCAGCCATGCATTTTATTGAATTAAAAGCTGAGACTACACCCCAGTGCCTTGTTAGKATATGGAGTCTTTACTGAAACTTGAAACTGCATATAAACCCCAGTGCATTTGTTGGGCTATGGAGTCTCTTATTCAAACAAGCTATTGAAAACCAACACACTAAAAAACAATCTGCAAACTAAACATTAAAAAATATGCTCGAACTATGGTCTTATTATCCTATTACCTACTTTATTCAGCTGAAAACCAACTCAATTGTGTGTAATTCCACTTCCAATGAAACCAAGAAAACATTTGAATGAGAACCAAAACTCTGTGCAGGTCACTGTTTAGAATAATCCAAAGAGGATATATCAAATGCGACAAAAAGTTGGAAGGCATCTGGTACTTGCAGTTGCAAATGATGATCATGCTAAAACTTCCAAACTTTGGGATTTTGGAAAAATAAGAATCCATCCATCTTGCTATTGGATCTTGAAGCTCATGAAAAGCCTCCAACTAGTTGAGAGGACAAAGTTTTTGTTGTGTAAGATATGCATTATAGACAAGACTAAGTTTCTCTTGTTCGCGTTGAAAAGGCTCATGAAAATCATGTGATTCACAACCATAAGTGAAGCAAAATACTCTTGATACTGCTCATATTGTTGTTTGAAATGAACAGGCATGTCCTATGAATTGTTGGTTTTTCCTTGTTCTAGCTCCAGAATGTCATCTTCAGACTTATAGATTTCCTTTTGCTCAACAATTTTAGAAGGAAGGGGAAACAATTGTTTGACCTTCAACATCACTTTCCTCATAGTTAATCAAATCTTTATGAGAACATAGAACAATAGATATATCATAACAACGACTATCTGAGTCACCTAGAATAAGGAAAGATGTATACAAAGCCTTGTTATCATCAATGTCATCATTAATGTAATTCCCAACATCATCTTTTTGAATAAAAGGATCAGAACAAGACTCATATGTTAATGAATCTTCCTCCACTTTCTCAACGGAAAAGTACCCTTTATTTTCACTACTAGAAGAACTAATAAGTGACTGTCAAATATGAGATTCAAGTTCTTCACAATAGTTCTCAAAAAGTAAAGCAACTGGAAAAAACCTTTTACAATGCTTATTGAATGCAGCATGGAACTGTTTGAGGGAGGAGATGCTAGCAGGGGGAAAGGATCGATACCACTCACGAGCATCTACCTCTAATGAGTACATGCACATATTCATTAATACATCCTCATTATGTATTCCCCACTGATGCATGACTTCGTGAAACTCAAGCAAATGCTCAGCAGGGTTGTCATCTCTATGTTCTCTAAATATGGGAAAAAAATCACCCCACTCATCTATAGTAGGAACAACATTTGGAAAACCAAGAACAAATGAGAAATTTAATGGAGCAAACCTCTGAGCAAAGATGGATTCCATAGGAAAATATGACTTCTCAAAAATATGGAGTTGCCACTGGATTCTTTAACCATGGAGTCACTAGGTGAAATATATGCAGTCTGAATGTGTCTGGTCTTTGTACACCATCAAATATCATATCTTATCATTGTCGTTCTCCCAGGGAAAGATATTTAGTTACTCTATTCCCCGACAATGGTGCTATAAGATGTTGGTCCTAAGGTCTGCACCTGACTGCTAAAGGGAAAAGCTAGGCCACCTATCAATTTAGAATGGTTGTTTATTTTAATTTTTGTTGGTTGGTCAAAGGGTTGTTCTACCAATACAAAAGAAAGGTTGGATTCGAAAAATGATATGGATGAGGGTCCTCCTTGGCTGGTGGCACACTAATGATAGACTAGTGAAATAATAGAAAATAAAGGGAAACAACAAACTACTAAATGAATAATTTGCTGCAAAAAGTTCAATACTTAAAATATCATTTCAAGACATTAAACGTGTATCAAGACACAATTACTCCATCAGGTTGCGATAAAAAAAAATCTTCACCAAGCATTAGTTGTTTTCACAGGTTGTGTATCAATAACGACAAGTTACACAATAGCTGAAAGGAAATGAAATGTACTTTGCACAAATCAAAAACTGCTTTCATGATAAGATAAAAACACATGAAGATTTGAACGAAACATTGTCATCAAGAGTATGTTCACCAGGTAGAGAGATTTAATCCATGCATAGAACAAGTCCAATTAGTATGATGAAGTGTTATCCTTTCCCAAAAAATATGACCCTTAAAATATTCAAAGACCCCCTATTTAACAGAGTTGTAGAGATTCTCATCCTTAGGGGATTGTTTGTGGAAAAAATTATTAACTTCACTAAGACACTAGACTCAATCAGCAAGAGTGGTTCTTATCACACATAGAAGACCACTCTTGTATCTAATCTAAGAAAATGTTGGAATTAATCATTTAAAAACTACTACTGTCTCTGAGACAGAACTTATGTGTGCACTGGAGGAACTGAATTGGCAGAAAATAGGCCTTGGAGTGAAAGAACAGAGCCCTGTCTTGAGTAATGACATGACTTTGAGTTGCTGGAGGCCACTGGAGACAACTAGTTGCATGCATAGATATCTTCTTGAGGAAGAGGTAGTCTATTGATGTGTTCTGGAACCAATCTGTGTCAACCTGTGACTGAGTCTTAACTCTCTGTCTGTGCCTGAGCTTTAGGAAGCTAAGCACACTCTGTCTTGACTGTAACTGAACCTTCTCCTTGCTTTCATTGTGATAACCTAGTCGTGAATAGGAAGACATGGAGGCGAGCGTCCAATAGGAAGACATGATGCATAGAGGTGATAGGTGATATGGGGTGTAGTAGGGGGAATAGGTGGCGAAAGTTGAGCGGTAGCGGGAGTGTGAGTGGAGGTGAGTGGAGGTGACGTGGTGACCTGATGTCATTTAGGCACGTGATTGCAGAAGTTGTCAAGGGTGGTTTGGGTCCACACCGCTCTGGCCCTCACAATCTCCCAGAAGTTGCTAGACTCCCTTCCAACAATACCATCGTTCTAATTGCGGGATTGCTTTGGAAAATTAATGTTCGAGTAGTTTATGTCCCCGTAATGAAGTGTGTTTGTTGATATGATTGTAATCTGTTATCTGGGTGATATTTACCTGCTACAAGGATCAACGGTTCTCTTTTATTTGAGATCAATGGTCTGCGATCACTTCGAGAGTTAAGGTTTTGGGCCTTTTCAATGCATAGTTCTTACCATCCTCTGGAGTGCCACATTTCTAAAGTGAGGGATCTGCCTCCACGTGGTCTCTAGATCTGGACGGTCTAGATTCACTTCAGGAGTTCCGGCTTCGGGATTTTTTGTCTCCTTGCTTGTGTAATCCTATGAAGTGTCATATATCCAAAGAGGGAGATCTACCACCACGTGTCCTCGCTGATGGATAGTCCAGATTTTCTTCGGGATTTCAGGCTCAGGCCTTTTCAATGCATAGTTCTTACCATCCTCCGGAGTGTTGCATTTCCAAGCTGAGGGATCTGCCTCCATGTGGCCTATGGATATGGATGGTCCAGATTCACTTCGGGAGGTCAGGCTTCGGTAACTTTCATCTCCTGGCTCACACAATCCTATGAATTGTCGTATATCTGAAGAGGGAGATCTTTCACTGTAAGTCCTCATTGATGGATGGTCCATATTTTCTTCAAGAGTTCGGGCTTCGGGTAATCCTTTCCCTAGTGCTTCACAAACCTTCCAAAGTGCTAAGTCTTCAAAGTGAAATATCCTCTTGCACGTGTCCTTGCTAATGGGAAATCTAGATTCACTTCGGCACTTCAGGTGTTTGGGCTTCGAGAGTTTATGAATGTTTTTCTTGGAAATATCTCGGAGTGGTACAGGCCCGAAGTGACGTCGCAGGATCTCTGGACTTTGGGACTTTGGGTAATTCATGGGTTCTCTCTTGATGCTAAAGCTCATGTGATTTCGACACTCTGAATGCACAAAAACTATCGATCTGTTTGGCCTGATGGATCTCCAATGTCGAAATTTAACATGTCTGTTCCCATAATTTGAGCCCAAAATTGACCGCTCTGGATTGCTGCATTTGTCCATGGGCATTTCTTGTGCATAAAAAAAATTCTTGGTTGACCTGCTGTGAGCTCAATTAGTGGAAAACATGATGACATGCATTCTGATCCAAATACGACATGTAATTATCCTTCAAGAAACAATAGAAACAAAAATACGCAATGACTCAATCAATAAAGAAACGAATAAGAACCAAGCCACTCAGTAATGGGAAACTGACTTAACCAACTAGAAGAGGAAAAATTGATGAAGGCATAGGGAAAAGAGAGGAAAGTCAGGGGTGTATACCTAGGTTACAACACTTCCAAAAAGGATTCAGTTGTTAAAAAATATTTGGGTTTCCCTTTGGCTAAGGTTTTTAATTGAAACATCAAATGTTTTTCATGTAAATACATAGCAAAAATTGGAGAAGTCCCTCTACAACTCAACAATGCTTTGTTGGATTACTGAGAGGGGGGGGTGAATCAATAATAGATCAGTAATCCCTTTTAACCACAAAATGGAAGTGTTATATCAATGTAGCATTATCATCCAATAGTTGGAGAGTAAATAAAAAATGAACAAATGAATAAGCATACACATGCACAATACACCAATGTTTTTACGAGGAAACCCAAAGTGGGAGAAAACCACAGAATGATTTTTCTTATATGTCTTTAAGAATTACATTCATTAGAATCACCAAATTCCTTTGTTTTCCAGCTACAACTGGAAGGAGGCTCCAACCCCCTATTTTCCGAGGCTACAACCTGAAGAAAGCTCCAACTCCCTAATTCTCTGGCTACAACTAGAAGGAGGCTACAACCCCCTAGTTTCTCAGGCTACAACCTAAGGAAATATCCAACTCCCCAATTATTTGGCTACAACAAGAAGGAGGCTACAACCCCCTATGTTCTCCATCTACAACTAGAAGGTGGCTACAACCACCTGTCCTTGCCCTGTCCAACCASCCTGACGTAGAAGTAGAATGATGGAACCACTGTCACACTATCACTGTGAGATATACTGTTGTAAACYTGTACCAATCAACCTATAATAAACCTGTAACAACCTATACCAATAACATGTGCTAAKATGTACCATACATCAACCTGTACCATAAATAAATGCATAAAACATGTATAAATAACCTGTCAYAATAACATGTCCAAACAACTTGTAATCAACCTGTACCATAAACAAGTGCATCAACCATACACCAAMCTGTACATCAAGTTGTACCATCAATGAGTGAATCAACCATGCACCAAATATGTACCAATAATGCATATATACACATAAACTATGACTCATCAAGATGTACCAACATCATCAACTATACACCTCATGTATGTACCAACTCATCAACTACTTGTCTCAACCATGTACCCAACATGTACCTCAACCAAAATCCCTCATCAATTTCATCATCCAAATATGATTTGTAACTGTGTAATAGACCTGGTGTATATGATCACATACCTACAAACCTTCCTTAACTTTAACAACAAGAGACTAGCATTTTCATCAAACTTTGCTTTAGTCTCACATGACTAATTTTGGATTAGTCAACAACCCTAACTTGAAATAATCATAACTATGTACCTGTAATGAATAAAGATCTGAAAATAATACAAAATTTTCTTCAGTGTCTTTTATGCAATAGCTCCAGGTTTCACTACTTGGAACCTTTCAGAAAAGGAGTTATAGCAAAAATGGCATACCTTGTTGAATTATGGCTTATTTTAGAGAGTGAACTTGTAGAGTGTGCCCCACTCATAATATTTGTTGTATGGATATGAAAATGGTATTAATTAATTTGGTGTTAATTAATTTGGATATGTTATGAAGAATTTGTGACATTTTTTCCCAAAACACATGTTTTAGACTAGTTTCAGGACTAGCCACAAACCCTATTTTCCATGGAGTTTAACTCCAAAAATACAATGACCCACAAGCTGAAATTTCTATCAAATCTACTTGGATATGTTTTCTTAATGGCCTCCTAATTTCATGGTCTGAATAATTCTAGAAAAAAAATTATTTCGAAAATGGTGAGATGGCCTATAAATAACATACCTTATAAAGCATCATCAAAAGAATTTATCCTCCCTTGAATTTCATCCTTCTTTACTTCACCTTCCCTCTGAAATTCGGCTTAGATATCATTTGGTTACCTCATTCACTTGTATATATTCAATATTATCAAGTGTGATTAAAATGAGAGAGCCTTGCCTCTTATTTATACTTTCATGCAGCTTCCTCGAGGGGTTACCTTTTAACCATCTTAACCCACTTTCCTTATTTTAGGGTTAACCCACTTCTAACCACTTTTCCACTTAGTTATTTCTCCATTAAATTTATTATTTAAATAATTTATTTTGTATCCACTTTGACTTATAGTACACTCATCACTTCACTTTATTATTTACCTTCTAAAATCTCTTAAACCACTTTCCTTATTTTTGGGCTAACCCACTTCTAACCACTTGTCCACTTAGTAATTTCTCCATTAAGTTTATTATCTAAAACATTTATTGTGTATCCACTTTGACTTATAGTACAATCATCACTTCACTTTATTATTTAAGTAATTTCTTCTTTGAAACCCCTTTGACTACTTTGACCTTTTGGGGCTTTTAGATGACTCATGAGGGTTCTCCAACTTCACATGGCCATAAATCTCTAACCGTGAGGAGTTATGTGACGTTCCACATACCACCAGAAATGGAATGCCATGTACTATCCATCCAAAATAGTATTACCTTCAAATATATTAAAACTCATACCATTATACATCAAACAAACTTGGTTCCATTACCCAAACGTTTGTGCTACCAGAATTATCCACCAGACTTTCTTCAAGGGTTGACATCAATGAGAACCAACCCAAATAATCAACAATCTCCCCCTTTGACATTGATGGAAACACTCTAATTCAATACTGGAGTCATATCACTCATTCTCCCCCTATGACCATCACTCCCCTGGAACCATTCCTCTGTTCTCTTTCTCCAAGAATTTACCTTTGCATATGATAAATCTCTCCCCCTTTGTCATCAATGGAAAATGTATATTTCCATAAGGGGTTTCTCCCCCTAACGGAACTGTCCTTTGGGATACTCCCCCTGATTGAAATCTTCCTGAAACTAATCCCCCAACATGAATTGTCCTCTTTATGGTGCTTCCTCGTGTAAATCTAAGACATATAAGAGAAGCATTCAAAAGTATTCATTTTGAAGTATAAATTACTTCGAGTATCTGGAGAAAATACTCAAAGGCTTCCCTTGGAAGCAATTTTGTAAATATGTTTTCCACTTGTTCTTTTGTGCCCACATATTCAACTATGATGTTCTTGTCTGCAACTTGTTCTCGTAGAAAGTGATACTTTAATGGAATGTGCTCTGTCTTGGAGTGCATCACCGGGTTCTTTGAGATACTGATGGTGCTTGTATTATCACAATAGATTGGAATGGGTTCATCATACTCAACCTGTATATCTGCCAAAGTTTGTTTCATCCATAGAACCTAAGTACAACATCATGTTGCTGCAATATACTCTGCTTCGACTGTAGATAAAGATATTTATGATTGTTTCTTGCTTAGCCAAGATACTAAACACTCACCCAAGTAGAACATTTCTCCATTGGTGCTTTGTTGTTCATCAATGCAACCTTCCCAATCTACATCTATGTAGGAAATAAGTGATAGATCCTTTCCTTTTGGATACCATAATCCAAACTCTTTTGTTCCTTTGAGATATCTAAAAATCCTCTTCACTGTTAATACATGTGATTCCTTTGGTGTTGCTTGAAATCATGCCACCTATCTAACTTCCTGCATTACATCTGGTCTGAATGTTGTCACATATAGTAACCTACCAATCATTGACCTATATTGCCTCTAGTCTATAGAATTTGAATCATCATCTTTTCTCAACTTGCAACGGGTTTGCATAAGAGTGGTAACTAGTTTGCAATCTTCCATTATGAACCTCTTTAGCATTTCTCTAATATACTTAGTTTGAGAAATAAAAATTCCCAGGTTTCTTTGACGTATTTGAAGACCCAGAAAGAAGGAMAATTCTCCAAGTAATGAAATTTTAAATTCATTCTACATATCCTTTGCAAATTTATGGCTTAACCTACCATCAATACTTCCAAAAATAATATCATCAATATAAACTTCAATTAATAAAATACYGTCTTGAGTTATCTTGATGTAGAGGTTGTTGTATGCACTTCCTTTTCTGAACCCTTCATGTTGTAGATAGTTATCCAGTCTAGAGTACCATGCTCTAGGAACCAGTTTTTCAATGTAGACTTCTTCTTCAAGTTCCCCGTTCAAAAAAGTTGATTTYATGTCCATCTATGTCCATACTGTTCAAGACTTTGCTACACAATTTTCCATAATTTTGGCTCATATGTCACTGCACTATCATGAAGTACTACTACAACTGATTAATCTATCATATTGTACTTCTTCTAACTGAATGCGATGAATCTGTCTACTCAAATTATGCAAGTTTCTCAAAGGATGGTTCTCTAGTCTGTCTCATCTACTGCATAGACTCCCCCTGTCTATTATTCATATTATCTAGGAGTCTCTAAGACACATGGATCAAAACAATTCCTTCTATGAAGTGTATTCATCATCATCTTCATTAGTAGATTCATCATCTCTCTGAGCTCCGACTTCTTTCTTTCTTTTTGTGGATTCATATTTCACTATAGTGCCTGAAAGTACAATATCTTGAAACTGTTCCTTATTTACATGTTATTCTTTTCTTTCAGTTATTTTCCAAATATTTATGTATCTGACATCTTTCCTTTTCTCTGTAGAATTTTCTTCATCTCATTTTATTTCCAATCTTGCGATCTCTGGGACCTGGTCTTTGTTCATCTGTTCTTCGTGTTTTGAACATCCACTGTTAACATACCAACCATGCTTCTTCTGCTTAACTTGTAGAGCGAGTGTGAATTATTCATTGTTATACTGATTCTGCTTTCTTATCCATGTTCTCTTTTGAGGCTCTTGTCTGTGACTGTTGTTGTTCTGTTGTGGTTCTCTACGAGGGACTGTCATTCTACAATCTTTGGCCATGTGTCCAAAGTTATTTCACTTGTAGCATTCCACTCCAGTGCTAAATGATTCAAACTTGTTGTATCTTCTTCTCTGTGTTTCACTAGGGATTCTTGGATAACCATTTATGTTCCTGCTATTATCTCTGCAATTTACAACTTTATGTCCAAAATTATTGCATGCATAACATAAACCCAAAAATATATTTTGATACCTAGGAGTTGAAGATCTTCTTAAAGGACTTACTCTTATGAATCCT
The DNA here is from genome assembly GCA_032191745.1 of Picea mariana. Lineage (NCBI taxonomy): Eukaryota > Viridiplantae > Streptophyta > Pinopsida > Pinales > Pinaceae > Picea > Picea mariana. Next base: position 17,794 of record JASDQU010215702.1, read on the forward strand.
TCTTCTTCCCGAGGCCTATTTGTTTATGTCAGTCATTGATTCTGAAATATGAATCTTCTCAGTGGAGGAGTGTCCCTGTAATCTTCCTTGTAAGTCTTCCTATCCCATTTGATTGTTTCTGCATAAATTTTTCAATATGTTTCTTGTTCTATTGCTTTGGAGATCAATCTATTTTCTTTTTGATTGTATCCAAGTCCTAACTTGTCATGATTAGGCCTTTGACTATTGATAATGTCATCCAAAACTTTTGAGTTGTTCTGCATATTTTTCTTTTGAATATCCTTTCTCAATGTGACAATCTTTGCTTCCAAATTTACAATGATCCTGCCTCTTTCTTCTAACTTTTCTTTGAGTGCTTCTTCAATTATTTTATATTATTCTATTTGAACCTTGAATTCTGTGATGATCTACTCTATTTCTTGAGTGTATTCCTTCGTGTATAGTTCCTCTTATAGCCTCTTGTTTTTCCTCTTTTCTCTTGTTATAACTTCTATGGAAGTCAACAATTCTTCTCGGTAGT
>JASDQU010215704.1:5720-16164 GCA_032191745.1 Picea mariana
CATATATAAAAAATAGATGTTTCAACATAATGTGAAAAAAATACTAGAAATATAGCTACAATTAAATTAAAAAATTAGTTGGCGTAACTAGGATAAGTTACCAAGAAAGGACAAAAATAATTTAAAACAAATCTAGATAAGCTTCGTAAATAAAAACCATGTAAAATTTGTTATTTACATATTTTTAATTCATCTAATTTAGTTAGTTGCTAATAACTTTTTTTTACTTGAATTTCCATTGAAAATTATAGTAGATAATAAAAATATATAAAAACTTGAATGGGCTTACCTATTCTTAGCTCAAATACAAGTATTTTTAGTGAAGGGAAACTACATGTCTCCTAGTGAAGATAAATTATTGGTAGAGATTAGTGTGGGACAGATGGATCTGCACCCACCTAACCCCTTAATTAGATGGCTAATTCCCTTTGATCCTACCTCCATGGAAACTATACCAACTCCCTATTCTATTAGTCAATTTCACTATCACAATTCTTTCAACTCTCACCATCTTGGCCTTACTTCCCCACTTAGCCAGTCAGTTACAACATCTTCTGAACATAAATAAATGCAAGAAAATGGACAGAAAGTGAACACACCGAATCATTTCAAACTAGACCAACATTCCCTTTTATACCTTTATTTTATGTTGGCTGACTAATTCCTTATATTTATTCTACATTATTTCACAACACACACACACACACATTCCAAGTAACATATCCCAGGAAAATCCCTAGAGGGTAGTACCTAGGGTAAACCATAAATTCCTTAGGGCACACAAACAATAGGGCTCAAAGCCATTACAACAATATACTCGTTAGGAGCTCAACATGTCACTTGTGGGTATAGAACATGGATGGGGAGGATAACACTCCTCTTAACCACTTGAGCTAGACTCCATATATAAATGAGGGACTTATAGCCCACTTGCTTCACCAACATGAATCCTTTGCGGAATTAAAGTTCTTATCCCTATCTTAGCCTTGTACACGCTGCTCTATTTGCATAAAGGCCACTAAGCTTTTTTCCTCTACCCTATACATGGACATTTCTTCTCCTCCCAATGAGATATGTATTCTCTCAATATGGAATGGACATATCAAATAGCTAGCATTGGCAATGAAAATCAGGCCGATAAAAATCAAAGCTTTTCAACACTTTGTCACTAAGAACTTAGTATAACCTATTTTCCAATATTCCAATCAAGTAACCGAGTCTTGGCTTTAGTGCTTAAGACAATTCTGAGTGCAATTACTTTGTGACTTCTCGATTGATAAACTGGCTCATTCTTTTGGTTTGTAAAATGAGTAATGATAGCCTATTAAGATGCATTAGTATACTACACAAAAACAACCTAATTTCCCATTGCATGGAATTCTCCCGCCTTTGATATCAACCATTTAACGAGAAATCCCAAAGTATCCTCTAGTACACAATATTTATATAGAAATATTTTTCATGGCATCTATAGATTTTTCAAAATCCTTCTCACTAGATACATAAGAGAATGGTTAACTCATTCTTAATAAAATAGATCTTGAACTACACACAAACTAGGAAACCAATAACTCGTGCAACAATTAAAACACTATTATGAATGAAAGATCCTAAAACCCAACCCACACACAAAATGAATTAGTATTTCATGGACAAATGGTCTAGGTGGCGGAGATATCCATTATCAACTCATTCACCTAGTCACTCAACGTACCATGTATTAATTGTCCACTCATTATCTATCTCTTGAATACCGTACCATCCAAACCACAATAGTTATGCTCAGTCAACCAAATCTCATGCACATAAATGTTACGAGATTGGCTCACATATATTTTTAATGTCCAATCCGGCCGTGAGGTGTGGGAAATAGAGAATATCAATCAACAATTCTGACCGATTCCCAAGGACAAGGTTTAGACTATGGGCATCATAAACAACAAAATAAATGAACATGTTATGGTTAACCTTGCCTTGGGAATGAGTCAAAGTGATTTAGGTCTCAACACATGGTTTCGAGCAGATGGTATTGATGGCCTTTGGTTTTGTATGCGTGAGAATGCATGTGAAGAAGCCTTTATAAGGCTTGTAAGGCTCCATTGTAATGTGGCTTGGAGGTGAGTCATGGCTAGCTCACTTGTGATCCATATTATTTTGAGAACGACGTGAAGACATAAATATAACAGAGATACAAAAAGGAAATACACAGAGATATTGCAAGAAACACAGAAATATAGTGAAACCCAACTTCTATTAATGAATAAGAGAGAAAAACAATATAGAACACAAACTGGAAGAATGGGGTAGCTTATATCTGAAAAGAAAGAGATGTTGGCTATGCTTCATTCAAAACAAGCTTTACATCACACTCCATTGCATGCTTAAAGGGCCTCCTTCACCTCAATTATATATGAGAGAGTGAGAGGAGAACAATTCCCATGATGCATGTGGGATAAATTGGACTAAGTTTATAAAATGCCATAGGCATGTAAAATACTAGGACTTCCTGGGCGATCACCCATCCCAGTACTACTCTAGCATGAGCGTGCTTAACTACGGAGTTCTAATGGGATCTAGTGCATTAACGCCATGTTGTAGGCATGTACATAAGACCACTAGGAAATCATTAAATGATGTCTGTAATTAACAAATGAAGATGACATTACATTCCATTCCCCATCAAAAGGGTGAATATCATGGTTTATCAAAACCACAGGCTCAAAATGGTGATTCAGTGGAAGAGGTGTATGGCCACTGAGATCCATCTGGATCATTCCTCCCCCCTTAGGAAGCAATGGTCCCCATTGCGTCAAGTTCCCTTGGGAGACAGGAAGACTTCTGCTAAATTTGACGCTTGGTGCGCTACTTGCCTTGATGAAGAAGTTGTCCTGCTTAGCTTGTTGAAGGATGTCATGAACCTGTTGCTGGAGGGTTTGGATCCGTCCAACCAATCTAGCTGCATGATCTACCTGAGCGTGGGAGGACCGTTTTAGTGAAGATGCAACATGAAGAGTATGAAGGGTTATGTTATAACCTTGCTTGACTGGGAAGTGTGGGGGCACCCCCGTAGGTGCAACAAGAACATATTGGTACTTGCTACAATCTTGTTGATCTACTTCTATTGGATAGAAAGGTCTTGGGCTGAGGCTGCAGTGGTTCTTGTGTCCTTCTATTCACCTTATGATCGGATTGTGAAGAGGCTAAACTTTTCAGTATGAGAGATTACTTTTTGGTGGGAAAATAGTCGGAACTACCTCTGGTATCCAGTATAGTTGATCCCCCACAGTAACAATGATGCTACAGGGTTGAGACTCATAAACATCACAACGCCTCCACATATATGGCTGGCCTAATAGAACATCACATACTTCCAATGGGGCAACATCACACAATACCTCATCCTTGAAGGGATTGATGTTGTAGGACATATGACACTGCTAGCTTACACGAAGATCTTGACCCTGGTGAAGCCACCCAATGTTGTATGGTTGTGGGNGTTGGATTGTTGCAGTTGTGATAGTAACAGTGGGTTCTGCATCAATTATTTGTCTCATTTTATTATTTTATGAATCATGGTCCAAGTCGGGGTTCGAATCTTTGTCTTTGAACTCGACCACCAATGACTGTGTTGAGTGACATTCATCAGTGTTGTGCCAAGGGCTGTAGTGGAACTCACACCACTTTCCGGTGTCTTTCTTAGACTTCCCGTTACCCTTCTTTTCCTGCATCTGGGACTGTTTCTCTTGAGGTTGGCCTTCCTTGCTCTGTCCATGCTTCTCCCACTTTCTCTGCTGCTTGAATTATTGCTCAATTTTGACTGCATATCGATAAGCAACTCCCAATGAGGAGATGTCCATGAAATCCATCTCTATTTGGATGTACCTATGTAGAACACTGTGGTACTTCAAAACCAGGTGCTGCTCGAAGTCTTTGATACCTAGCTTTGAGCGCAAGGTATGGAAGATGTTGGTGTACTCCAACACTACCTGGTCTCTTTTCTAACACAAAGTTTTCCATCTCATGTAATGGTCATCATAGTTTTCGACAGGGTAAAACTCCTCCTTTAAGGCATCTACAAAGGCCGCCCAAGTGGGTTCTATCTGAAATAGTGTAGATTCATCCACGATGTACCTCTCGCAGTAACCTTCCCACCAAGATCTGACGTGGGGAAGGGATTAAGGAATGTGAAGGTGATCTTTTCACTGTTAGAATTTTTTTGGATAGAGTAATAACCTTTTAGCAGATTCAACCATTTTTCTAGAGCATCTTCATCTATCTGACCTTCAAATAAGGGGATATCAAAATTGACTTTTACCTTGAAGGGCGTCACACTTGAAAAATGGTTGCTTTGAAGATGCCTCGGCTGCCGCCATCGGTAGTCTTCGAAGGATGTAAGTGAAGTTGTCCATCATCTCGTTCCTTTGTCGCACGAGGGCTTCCCTGAGCAACATCTGGAAAGGATCTTCTTGTCTATCATCTCTCTTTTCTTCCGCCATGGGAGGCCGCTTAGGCTAGCGAGAGTGGTTGTCCTCAAGCAAAACTAGCTCGAGACCCAAATCTCTATACCCTAACCTCGTCGGGGACCTGCTATGAGAAATGACAAGGAGCATACTGCTCTGATACCACTGATCCATATTATTTTGAGAAAGACATGAAGACATAAATATAACATAGATACAAAAAGGAAATACACAAAGGTATTGCAAGAAACACAGAAATATAGTGAAACCCAACTTCTATTAATGAGTAAGAGAGAAAAACAATATAGAACACAAACAAGAAGAATGGGGTAGCTTATCTCTGAAAAGAAAGAGATGTTGGCTACGCTTCGTTCACAACAAGCTTTACATCACACTCCATTACATGCTTAAAGGGCCTCCTTCATCTCAATTATATATGACAGAGTGAGAGGAGAACAATTCCCGTGATGCATGTGGGATAAATTGGACTAAGTTTATAAAATTCCATAGGCATGTAAAACACTAGGACTTCTCGAGCGGTCACCCATCCTTGTACTACTCTAGCCTGAGCGCACTTAACTGCGGAGTTCTAATGGGATCCGGTGCATTAAAACTATGTTGTAGGCATGTACATAAGACCACTACGAAATCATTAAATGATGTGTGTAATTAACAAATGAAGATGATATTACAGTCCATTCCCCATCAAAAGGGTGAATATCATGGTTTATCAAAACCACAGGCTCAAAATGGTGATTCATTGGAAGAGGTGGATGACCATTGAGATCCATTTGGATCAACTTGGCCAGTTTAGGTCAAGGTCAATAATAGATCTATTATTAGGCTATTTTTTTCCTGTAGGGGTTTTCCAGGATAATTATGTGTCTAATTGTATGGTTTCTTGTGTAATTTTTTTTTCTCTCTCGCAAATATATTTTATTATGCTCGGTTAAAATACTAACATGTGGTATATGAGCGATAGGTCTCAAGTTTGAAACTCGCCCGACATGTGCTAGGGGGGAGATTATTGGACAATGGATTCAACGCTTCCCACGAGTTTCACAACATGGGTTAACCCCATCTCATGGATCCTAACTCCGATGATTGTGGTAGAGACTAATGCCTACAGGAGTTTGTTTAACATAAATCAACGCCCAACAAATGGTATCATAACACATTTTAGGCTTCTGAGGGACGCCTTTCTTGCTGAGCGTTTGACTTGATATTGATAGATCAATTTTATCTTGGGTTTGTGATAAACTTGGGTTCAATATGAGCTTTGCAATAGTGATTCATGTGTTGAAAGATAATGGAAAGCAATTCTAGAATCGAGATTGAGAAGTTCAATGGTAAAAACTTTGAGCTATGGAAGCTCAAGATGGAGGACCTTTTTGTAGACAAAGAACAATGGATTGTTGTGGATATTGGTACACGACCTACTGGTACTCGACCTACTAGAACACAAACTGTCGATACACAAAATATTAGTACACAATCTACTGGTACACAAACTACCAGTACTCAATCTATTGGTATGTCGAAAGAAGATTGGGAGAAGATGGATAGAAGAGAAAGGAGTACGATTTGACTCTGCATGGTTGATTCAATGTTATTGAATGTTTCAGGAGAATCTACAACTAAGGAACTATGGGAAAAGTTAGGGAATTTGTATTTGTCAAAGTCCTTGGTAAACAAGTTGTTTCTTCAAAAGAAGCTGTATCATCTTAAGATGGAAGATGGAGATTTTGTGACAGAGCATCTAAATGCCTTCAATACTCTAGTAAGTCAACTTGGATATGTTAATATTATGCTTGCAGATTAAGATACGTGTATTACTTTGTTATGTAATTTTCTAGACTCCTAGGATAATCTGGTTATAGCAATTGGTAGTACCACTCAATATGCATTGAAGTATGAGGATGTAGTTTCATCCTTGTTATCAGAAGAGATGAGGCAGAAAAGCATAGATAGTCATAGCATAGATGCTTTATTTGTAAGAGGTCATCCCAAATATAGGGATACAAATAAGAATTTGGGAGGAAGTCACTTGTGTTGAGGGAGTCGACACAGAGACCTTGGTGAGAGACTAAGGTGGGGATCTTTGGTGAGATGCCAAGATTGAGAGACCCTTGGTGAGAGACCAAGGTTGGGACCTTTGGTGAGATGCCAAGGTTAGGATCTATGGTGAGATGTCGAGATCAGGTACCTTGATGAGAGATCAAGGTTGGAGCTATCAAAGAAGAACTTTTGCTAGTGTGAGGAGTGTAGAAGCAAAGGAGGACTTTTGCTTAGACATGAGCGAGGAGATCTCACTGGTTGGGTGAAGAGATTTCATCCAAGTGTTGATTCAGAGAGGGTTGAATCATGAAGGACTTTGATTCAAGATATTGGATAGGTGTAGAAGGAATTCCATCTAAAGATCAAATAGGTAAAGTAGAAGAGAGAGAAGAGGCAACTGCATGAGGGTTTCAATTGATTGAAGCTAGAGGAAAGCATATCACCATACATGAGTTGTCGTACATGTACGTAGGTTTCAATTGAGATAGTCATGTATGTACATGGGTTTGATGAGGGTAAAGCATGCGTACCCCTAGTAAATCACCAATTAAAGTATGAGGCATACCTAGGTGATAGGGGGCTACATGCAAAATCCCCAAGTCAAGTTTAAAGGGAGGATTGTTAGGGTTAACCTTGAATCAATAATGAGTCAAAGTGGTTTAGGTCTCAACACATGGTTTTGGGCACATGGTATTGATGTCCCATGGTTTGTATGCCGAAGAATGCAAGTGAAGAAGCCTTTATAAGGCTTGTAAGGCTCCATTGTAATGTGGCCTGGAGGTGAGTCGTGGCTAGCTCACTTGGCCCAGCTTGGACGATTTAGGTCAAGGTTAATAATATATATATTACTAGGCTAGTTTTTCCCTGTAAGGGTTTTCTAGAATAATTATGTGTCTAAGTGTATGGTTGCTTGTGTGTATTCTTTTTCTCTCTTGCAAATATATTTTATTATGCTTAGTTAAAATCCTAACAGAACTTGGGATATCCAGAAGCAAGCAAGCAATTCTTGGAAATCCCAGGAGCTAGGTTTAGGTCATGGCATGTTAGACAACAAGAAAACCATTTGTGGTACTCCTAGGAATTGGTTTAGGTCGCGGGGGTTGTTAGATAGCAAGATGAGGTAATGGGAACCGTCAGGAAACAAGATGAGGTTGTGGGTGCCATTAAACAACAAGATGAGGCCATGGGAAACATTGAGCAACAATTAAACAAATTGTGTGATTTACAAGAGAGGCATCTAGATCATGGGCTCTATAGGAAGCAATAGAACACTGTGTGAACAACCAACAATAGAAGAAAACAAACCTCTACTAGCTAAACTTGCCCAACAAACAAAATGGTGCATGGGCACTTCAAAACACCAACCAAACAAGTAAGATTCGCCTCCCAGCGAGAGAACGACTCATAAATGAGAGAAATATCATTTTAGCAAGTTTTTCAACAGCTTCAGAAGGAGGACCGTGGGTTTCCCCTCTCCCAATTCACTCAATGGTGGAGGATATCTAGTTGTTGAAATGGGTAACCACCATTAAACCAATATTCTTTGAAGAAAAACTTCTCACTTAGTAAAATAAAAGAATACATGGCAAATAAATCCTCATCCACTCAAATAAGATATAGAGAAGCTATTAAAGGATAACCAACAAGCTACAATAAACCACAATGACGACTTAAACTAGTAAATTACTCAACACACGGAGGAAAAAACAACTCATCGAGACATGATTTTTACCTTGGAACCCAAATGGAAAAACTAGATTCGAATGGGGCTCATAATTTCATTCAGCTATATCTCTTTACAATGCGATTTGTTCCTCTCCTCCTTGGCTAAAAATCCCTTTGAGAATGAGAGTGAGGAAATAAATAGGTAGAGCTAGGGGGTAAGGGAAGGCCAACAAGCATGGCTCTTCACTTCTCATTATGTAGCCTTCTCTCCTATTCATTTTCTTATCATTTAATTATTTCTTTAAACTTTTCCTTCACATGTTCATTTGTCTTATTCAACTTACATTTGCATTGTTTTACATAGCTTCCATAATATTGGTTGATTGTCAATTTGTATTGTAGGTACCGAGTCTTGCCCATTCCTGGTTCAGATCTGTTTTGGATCACACCTCCCCATTTAGAGGCTTTTTGGTCTCCAAAAGATTAAGGAAACCAATCTGGATCAATGTTGTTCGCTTATCTAGAACATGGCTCTGAATTTAGCTCCTGGATACAACTCTAACTATGGATCTGGTTATGGCTCATGGATTTGGTCCTTGGCTATGGCTTTGTCTCTAGTTCCAGTTCACTTTTTCCCATAATGCAATAATCTTCTCACTGACTCTAAGATTTGAGCAATCTTTAGATCAAAAATATGGACTCAACATCCATTCTGATCTTCCTCTTTGCCTTGGAGACAATCCATCTTGGCAGTCATGAAGCCAAGTCAAGTGTTGGTCTTCTTGTTGTTTAGTGCGACCTCGACATGCTTCCATCACATAAAAACTCCTAAAGAGGAAGTGTGGTTTCCTTCTTCAGCTAGGATCACTTGCTTCTTGGCATGGAAACAACTCTCTAATGCCTACACATGCTTGTAAACATACTGTGGATTTCTCAAGAACTCCTCTAAGGTCATTGACCTCCATGCACCAATATTCAACACAAATCTAATATGGGGTTCTTCAGATGCAATATCAAAAATAAGAACTGGATTGTGGCTGCTCTCGACATCATCCTGCTATACATCTTGTTGGTGTGACTAACCTTCTCCACTGCTATAGCTCCCTCGTTAGATTTTTCTATTTGGATTAGAGATGTATGCAACTTTTCATCTCCTTTCATCTTCGCTCTCCACACTCTTCTTTTGGTTGTGCGATTTCTAGGGTGAAGATCTAGATGAAGTTTCTAACACTTTACTTCCCAATGACCACCCAAATTGTAGTGGTTGAAAATGTTCTTGTTGTTTCTATAAGGTCTTCCTGACATACTCCTCCTCTCCACATGCCTTTGATTTCATTGTTGGATTGGAGAAGTCTTCTTTCCATTCTTACTATGAAAAACATTTGTCATGTGGAATGTGGCTTGCTTCTCCCAACAAGCTACCTCACGATGGCCTTTCTTTCCCTAGAATGAGCTTACCTTTGCATACAAACAATTGACAACATTATGGCCTCTCATCTTGCAACATTGACAAACAAGGAATGTCTTTGTTTGAGGTATACCTCATGGTCTTGTTGTTGTTGTTGTTTATGTATATGAGAATGTAGGCTAAGTTCATGATCTCTATGTTAGGTTGTTTTATTCCGTGCAGTGAAAGAACAATCATCCAACTATCTAGTCGAGGTGGATCGACTAGGTGATATGTCGACCGAAAAGTCAAGCCGAGTCGATGGTCAAGTTGAAGGTCGAAGTGATCAACTAGGAGTTCGAAGTCAAAGTAATCGATGGGAAGTTGAAAGGTCAACTGACAGGAGGTCGAGTGGCAATCGACTGAAGACCAATTGGAGGTAGAATAGTAAACCAATTGAAGTCAAATGGAACAAAATCTCAAGATTCACAGGATTGTAGCGAATTATTTGTGTGAATCTGTAACCATTTTTGGGAGCCATGATTTAGGGTTTTTCATACTGTAAAGCCTATAAATAACGTGTGTTCTAATAATAAAAAAGCTAATCTTTAGATGAAGGTTGTTGGTCATGTAGATGTAAGATGAATTGGTTGCAAGGTTGTTCTTGTGTAAAGCAAAAGAGAGTATGATGGCGATTGTGTCTTAGGTGTAGACAAAGGTTATTCATGTAAATCGTTATTTATTGAATGAATAAGACAACAAGGAGAAACATGCTCAAGGAATGTTGGATTTCCCATTTAGGTTTCCAGGGTAAAATCTCTGTGTATCGTGTTTTCCATTTATTTTCTTGTTTAAATCTGTCTTCTCTTTCCCG
>JASDQU010215709.1:5464-18285 GCA_032191745.1 Picea mariana
ATTATTTTCTGGGATAACCTTCTAGGCAAGTATTTCCAGAAAAAAGATGATCTCATTTTAGGGGGAGATCTCAATTTCTCTTTGGGAGTAACTGAGTCGTGGGGTAAAATAGCTCACACATATGCCCAATCAGATTACTTTAGTCAAAAATTGGGAGAGGTGGGCTTGTTAGACATTACACCCTCAAAGTTATGTCCAACCCGGAGAAAAAAGAGGGTAGGGGAAGATTACATTGCCAACAGACTAGATCATTTCCTCTTATCAGAAAATATAGTGGAGTCTCCTCTTTTATTCAGACAATGGGTGGGATTAGGAGGAGAATCAGATCATCATCCAATATTTCTAGAAGTTGTAGGAAGATCAAAGAAACCATCCATCCCTTTCAAATTTAATTCATCTTAGCTAAAGGAGGATGAATTCCTTTCCCTTGTAAAGGAAATATGGACCCCCATTGATCAGGAAGACCGGGTGGTGGTATAGTTTGACCAGAATCTAAAAAAGGCTACTGTCGAGTGGGAAAGAAAGGAGAAACACTTGGATGAACAAGATATTATAAATATTGAAGCTTCCCTACAATCTATATATGACTCAAAGGATGGAGGTTTTGCATCTCCTGAAACAAAAGAGGTTCTATTAGCACTAGAAAAGAAGAGAAGGTAGCTCCTGGAAGCAAAAGAAGCAGAGTGGATGTTAAAGAGTAGATCTTTGTGGTAGCAGAGTGGGGATGAGAACACACAATTTTTCTAGGCTTATGCAAAAGGGAGGAATATGGAAAATACCATTTGGATCCTTAATGATTCAATTGGTAGTCGATACTCTTCTTTTGATTATTTGGCACAACTGGGTACCCGACACTTCAAAAATTTATTCAAATATGAGGGGAGAGTCATGATAGATGCTATCGTGTAGATGAACCTCTATTTTCCAAGATTTGTGGATGAGGAAGATAATAGGGAACTCATGGAAGAGGTCACTGAAGTGGAGCTCAAAGAGGTTCTCCATAGCTTCTAAAATGATAAGAGCCCTAGATTAGATGGGTGGTCAATGGATTTCTTTGTGGAACTTTTCGAACTTATTGGGAAGGACATTCTCAAGGTTGTAGAGGAATCTCGAATAAATGGCTTCATTCACCCCCTGTTAAATTCCACATTCATTGCTCTTATCCTCAAAAAGGATGACCCACATACCCTTGAAGACTTTAGGCCTATCTCCTTATGCAACAACATCTAGAAGGTGGTATCTAAGATCATCAGTAGAAGACTAAAGGATTTTCTTTCAAAATGAGTTTCCCAAGAACAATTTATATTTTTGGAAGGTAGACAGATACATGAAGCCATATGAGTGGCTCAAGAGGATTTGCATAATATAAAAACTAGGAGGACAAAAGGGGAAATAATCAAGATTGATCTTTCAAAATCCTATGACAGAGTTAGCTGGATTTACTTGTGGATGCTTCTAACTCATCCGGGGTTTGACCTTTCTTTGATAAATTGGATCATGAGTTGTATCTCGATTGTCTCTTTTGTTGTTCTCATAAATGGAGAAACCTCGTCCTTCTTCTTTGCATAACATGGTCTCATGTAAGGCTGTCCTTTGTCTCCTCTTCTCTTTGGTGGAAGGGCTTAAATGGGTCATAGGTAAAGATAAATCCAACGGTGAGTTCTAAGGCATTTCCATTTCCCCTAGTTTAAGGATATCACATCTTCTTTTGTGGATGATGTCTTGATTTTTTGTAGTTGTATGAGGGGAGATGCAGAGAAACTAAGCACAATTTTGGATCTATCTGGTCGAGCTACTAGAATGCAGATAAATGGTAAAAAATCCACCCTTTTCGCTCATCTCATGGATGTTGTGGAGATAGGTGTCTATAAGGAAATTTTCCCATATGAGATTCTTCTTTTTTATGAACATTTGAGTTCCTAGGCTTCCATCTTAAACCTAACAGCTACAAAAAGGAGAATTGGGCTTGGCTAGTTGCTAAGATAGAAAATTTATTAAAGTATTGGAGTTTTCGATGGATATGTAGAGCATGGCGACTAGTTTGAGTTAAGTTAGTATTGGAAGCCATCCTAGTGTATTGGATCTCTTTATCTTTGGTCCCAAAGGAACTCTGGAGAAGATTTGATTGATCTATTTTTGTTTTCTATGGGTGGGCCAAAAGGACCACTTTGTCTTGCATTGGGTTAAATGGGATTTGTTAGCAGCCCTAAAGTTACTGGGGGGTTGGGGCCTGAAAAACATCCATCTCTTTTCAAAAGCTATGGAAGCTAGAGTCAGATGGAGATTGATTACCACAAAAATCCTAGATGGATATTGATTACCACAAAAAGCCTCTGGAAAAAAGTGGTAACCCATAAATATATTAGTTTGAATTCGATGGAAAAATGGATAAGAAGCCTTAAAGGAAACATCAAATTGCACCATTATATAGAAGGCACTTGTAAAATATTTTTCAGTAGTGGGGGAAGGATTGGCTTGGTGGGTAGGAAGGGGCACTAGAGTTAGAATTGGGCTAGATCCATGGTCAGGCAGTGGCAGAGGACATCTCATACCCTGGGCATTAATTGACAATATCCATGATCGGGGTCTTTTCCTCGTTGCTCATTTTACTGACATGGTAGAACCACAATGTGGGGTCAAGAGTGGAACAATGCCTTATAGATGGGTCTGGGAGAGGGATATGCAGATGTCTGGGATGATTATATCATAGCACTCAAAGTAGGGCATGTTCGTATTACTGACAAGGAGGATGATCTAGTACGACAACATAATCCACATGGGGTTTACACACCAAAAGCAGGTTACACTCAAATAAATATCAACCTCCTACATTAGAAACCCTCTTGGTGGTGGAAAGGGGTGTGGAAAATAAAATTCCCTTTAAAATCCCATATTTTCTTATGGTGTTTGATTAGAAACAAGGTGCCAACATGGGACAAAATGAATAATAGAAACTTGGAAGGTCCGGGATTGTGTATTCTCTATAAGGTTGATGAGGAATCTATCACTCACCTCTTCCTCATTTTCTCTTTTGTCTAAAATACATGGACATAATTTTCTAGAGCTCTTAGACATGAATATAGTTGGCAAGGACAAAACATTGAAGAGGCTTGGAGATCGTGGGTGCATGATCCAAAAAACTATCATATAAAAGCTCCCCCACTATTTAATAAATTGGGGAGTGTGGTTGGCTCAAAATTCTACTATTTTCAAAGATAGATCTTCCATTCCTGAACTTGTGGGTTCTCAAAGCCTCAACATCCTTTCACACTTCCCACAAGGAAAATATGCTCCCATAGTAAGGACAGTGGAGGTAGAATCAGTGGATCACTCTTGGTCATGGGATTTTTTTGATTGTGCCTCAAAAAATGATGGGTAGTTATGTGGTGGAGGTGTTTTCCTTCATCTTTCATATTCTCACTATTTCAACATAAAAATGGGAATGGGTCTATGGACAAATAACTATGCTGAATTGATGGCTTAAAAACTACTTTTAAACTTTGTCGGGGAAAAAGGGATAACCTCTCTTCAAATCTTTGGTGACTCAATGGGGGTTATAAATTGGATCAGGAAATCAAAAAAGTTTTATAATATCAGGCTCCTTCCTCTTCTTGAAGAAGTGTTTCTTATCTTGACCACTTATAGAAATATCTCTATTTGTCATGTTTACATGGAGCGATATAGGGCCGCAGACAAACTCTCTAAAGAAGGTTATCTCATGGGGCAGTGGAAAATAACAGAATCAAGGGATGGAACTCACTTCGAATTCTACCACAGGCCTTTTATAGATATAGTGGGCCATGGAGGCACTGTCCCACACTCTTGATTCCTCTCTTGATCTAGTTTTTTCATGGAATGCAGTTTAGTCTTTTGGGGTATTTATCGCCAGTATAAATATCGAATGGTTATATCATATGGGTTTTCAGATAAAAATTCACTATTTTAATTTATGGGATGGAAAAAATTTCATCTTTTGGGAACATTCAGATACATGACTACTCTTGATGGTATTTATATTTCAGATTCAGGTTGTTAATATGTCGGTTTTTAATTGTTTTTGAGGGTAATTGATCAACCCTTTTATGATGCTGGACTTTTGTTATCTACAATACTTATATCCCCAGCCTTTTGTACAGTCTGGGGAACATAGATAACTATGCTATTTTTGTGACTTTTACTATGCACATGATATCCTTGATAGTGGTGGTTTGGTAGACTAAATGCATGCTTACTCATGCATTATTCAGAATGTAAATTTTCTTTCTTCTTGAATTAAAATTTACGCTTTTTTCTTGGGGGAAAAATATATATATTTAAATGAAATTGGAGGGAAAATAAAGTGAGGGCTTGATTTGGTAAAAAAGTTGAAAGATCTAGAAGGCCCAAAGGAAGGATAAAAAGAGAAGTAACCTTTCTCTTTGGCATTATGATTTGATCTCTTGTTTATGTGATCTTTGAGCCAAGTTTTAGTTACAGTTTGGAAAAACCCATCCATTTTAGTTTAGTTTTGGTGGTGCAATATCCACGATAGAAAGACAAGGAGGATTCATCTAGAGTTCTCATTTGAGTTCATTGTGGTGTTTGGTCACATCCTGGAGAGATTTTGGAAGCATATTGGCTTGCGCAGGGGATTTGTGGCATTTTTTCGAAGGAGGCCAATCATAGAATCTGTAGGTGCCAGAAGGGTTTCAGGAAAACAGTGAAAGGAGGCACCCCCACGAGTTGAGCACATGTTGTTTCACAAGGCCCCGCTAGACGTCTAGCAATCATCTTGTGAGGACCTATGTGATTAGGGATTGCAACATTCCATTAAGATCAAGTTCATGAGGGTTGCAGGAGAGATTGGAGGGCTGCTTGTAGAGAAGACATTACTGGAGCAGAGCAATGTAGGGGGCTTGGAGAGCCTTAGAGCAATGGACATCATAGATTGGCATCATTCCAAGTTTCTTTTGTATTGTTTATGTAGTATATTTTGTAGTTGCCTGGTTTCCACTAGATATATGTGTTTAGTATTATTCTATAGTTGTTATTACAACCATTAGATATCATTGTATTACCGAGGTTTTGGGTGTTTCCATCTATAATAAGATGCCAGGATTATCTGCTCTATTTTCTGTGTAATGGATGCATGCAATATGTTTGGCAATATTCCTATTTGAGCAAAATGTTTGTAAGAAGCTAACATCACCATTAATACAAGTGTTTGACACATTTGCACAAGAAGAAATAACAAATTTTGGGAGAAAAAACACAATATTCCCACCTAGCCTAGTTGGGGACATTACACACATGAGAAGAAGAATCTGGGGTTGGATTGGAAGAAGATCCTACAAAATAACTCAAAGAAAAGCCTTAGCAAGGTCATAAAAAGGAACAAAAACTAAGAAACCACATGTTGAAGAGTCAAAGAAATAAGAATCAATAGCTAAGGTTGTTGTATATTGCCACCTGCATCACTTAGAGTAACAAAAATCGTTAAGGCAAAGGAATGAGTGTCAACAAAATTACTTTGGATCAACATGGATTAAAAAAGAAAACCAACATGGAGGTACATGGAAGACTAAAAACAATGCATGGATATATTAGAGTAGCACGACAAAGACATGGATCCCAAGAAGAAACTAGAGTTAAGATTGAGGAAAGACCATAGTTGGACCCCATGTCCACATTTCACTAGGATGGATGGATGCTTGTGCATTGTACCAGTTGACTACATTGCTAAGTAGGTCATATTATATGGCTTCTTCCTATGTTTTAAGGACAAAACATGCAAAGGGGCATGTAATGTAATGTACTTAGTGAGGATAATATAGGGTAACCAAAGGGATAATGAATGTAATATGGCCATAATAATGGAATATGACACTTGGTAGTCGATGGGTAATAAATAGGACCATTATGTAATTAAAAGGAAATAATATAAAAATAATGGGTATTTGGCATAGGCCCCTAAGAATACTCATGAGAAATTGTAAATATGCATGGGTATCATTGTATTGGATATGTGTTGGATGTATAGTTTTCTAGCATGCACAACTCGTGGACTGATTCCTTCCATACAAAGTATTTGATGGTGTTACTGTTAATATCCTAATCCCAATGCCTAGATAAATTATTTCCTTGTGATTTCCTTATTGAAAATTAAATTGCATCTCATAAAATAAAATACAATGATTGGAATAATTAATTGAAATAAATAGCAGAAGAAAAAGAAACAAATTTCACAATCACACATACAGAACAAATTTTCTGCCATTCAAAATTAACTTTTCATTAATAATGATTCCAATCTTATAAGGGCTCTCAAACTGGGAAAATATGCCCACTGAGAAAAGAGATGAAACCACAATGAAAACCTTGCTTCCCAACACCTCTTCCCACAATTGCACGATTTGTTAGTAGCCTTGTACGAACTATACTCTTACAAGGAAAATCACTCTATGGCATGGGGTAAACCACAACAGACGGAAATGATTGCAGAAATAAACTCTAATCTCAAGTATGCTATATAAACAAATATGCTAACAAGACAAGATAAAGAGCCTACCTCATCCAGACGTTAGATGAAGTCCACCGTTGAGCATTTGAATCAAAGAAATACACCTGCAACTTGTCCTCAACAACCAATATACGCAAGCATATGGTGATAATATATAAAGTTAGCACGTACAATAAAAAAATCCATCAATATTCATAAGAAATACACCCATGGAATAACAATTCAAATATTTGCAAGACATTAATTGGATGAGAAAAGAGTATTTCTATTAAAATGTAATCAACATAAGTGTATGAATGAAAAAATTCCATGTCGGCATGTTCATAATTGATAAACTAAGTCCCTTCCAGCTGGGCCTCCACCACTTCAATCCTCCACCAAAGGCAAGCTCATATAAGAGAGAGAATGAGGTTCTCCATCAAATAGGGAAGATCTTGAGGGCTGAACAACGTATTCAAACTTAAAAGGACAAAGGGATGCAGACTCAATATGAAGTGAATAATTTCTCCAGAGTAACTTTGCTCTCAAAGTTGAATTCTTCTCCTCTTTTCCACAACTTGGATAAGGCCCATTTATATCCTTCAAATGGAACTGAAGGGCCGAGTCAGAACATTTTCAGTATATGGAAGGCCGAGGATCATGGATCTCGTGACGTGACATGGAAACACGACATCATTTTTTAATTTTGAGCACAATACATGATGTACACGGGCTGTAATGGTGCAACCTATGTATACACATGGTGTATAGCTTTTAGGGCGCGTATATGTGGAAAAACGCAAATTTTTAGCTCTGGGAACTCCAAAAAGGGATTTCAAGTCTGCATAGGGAAATGGAAAAGGCCTTCTGAGCAAGTTGCATGGGGTGAGTCAAATCTTGCCATAACAGATGCCCCCTAATGTGTGAGGTCAGAGGAGTATCTACAATGGCCGAAATATATTATAATTCCCATAAGTGGAGTAATGGAGATGCAGCTGGACGAACTAGTTGCTCATAAGAATATTACAATCTATAATGACTTTACACACATGGCTGCCAATTTGAATTACACTGCATATCCATGTGGAAATATACCAAACAACTGTTCATGGCCATGAATATGCAACACAAAAGTAGATACATGATAGGTTGTCATAGTCACGAACAAGGCCCAGTGAAAACCAGTCTCAAAAGAAATCTGAAGATATCTTTATGCAATGGAGTACAATCTCATCTCCCATGATTACTGAAGTCATATAGGTACTAGTCCAATGAATGATATCAATAGCTCAGGAAAGCTGCGACTATGAACTGATGTCTTCAAGTCTTTTATAGGATCCGCCAAAGGTGCAAGTCTGCATCATGTGAATAAAGGAGTTGAGATCAAACATAATGAGACTTCGTTTGATTACCGGTCATTGAGGTATACCGTTAACAAACACGAGACAACCTACCGATAATGAAAGTAGGTATCAAGGCACCAAGTACATTCTTACAAGTGTGAATAAAGGCGTTAAGGTCGAACACTTGAAGAATCCATCGATCAGGAGACATTGATGTATTCCTAACTGTTGATGGTGAGAGAACCTGCCACTGATGACTGTAAGCCTCTAGGTACTCATAGGACTCTAAGTATCGTTTCTAGAATAGATGGGCTGAAGTTGATGGAAGTAGACCCGCTAAAAGGAGAGCATTAAGGAATCTCTCATCATTCAACATGAGGTACAAATCAGGAGCTTGATGATTTGGAGGTACTCAGACAAAGAACATGTTCACAAACTAACGACCCTATGCGTCTTTCGCATGCACTAGGTGCAAGTAGTGCACAAAAAAGACCCTCTGAATAACAACCAATAAGGAAAAATGCTGACAAAGGTGAGGAAACCACCAATAAGGCTAATGACATCCAAGACACTGGACGAATCCCAATGTGTGAATATATTATTTCCATTGAACACAAAGGAAACCCCCAAGTCAACGACTAATTAGGAGATGTTGACTGCTGGGTTCAAGGTTACCTACCCATAAGGAAAGTAGGACCAGGGTGCACGATAAGACTACAACTTCATGTAACTTTGAGACACACTAAGGGTATGGCCAACATACAAAGTCAAGAGTTCTATGAAATGACCAACACATGCTAATAGACATACTTTGAAAAAGAGCATGAGACATATGGATGACTATGGAAACATAGAATCAATGATGAAACTTTGTGATGCAGGAGGCACCAATCAAACTCTCCATAGGGACTGCAAGAGTAAACAGTCGGGGGAGTAAACTATAAGTAACAATCTCAAGCTAAACAAAATTTTTTGATTACAAGTGGACTCAAAAGTTTGTGCTCTATTCAAAGGCGACACGACTGTTTCCAACATAAGATAATACTCTTTTCCCGCCTATCTTTTTTTTGTTTTTTCATAGTCAAATGAATGCTATGATACATAGGAGGAAATGAGTTTTGTGAGAAAACAACTAGTTCCAACAGTGAAACATACCTATGCTCAATGCAAGGAGGTGCATTCAGGATATGGACACTCAGGGTAATGTTTCCTCTTGAGGTATAGGGTGTCAAGCTGCAAAGGATATAAACAAGACTCTGCTTGGATGATGATGCAAACTGTTGAGGTGGTAGGATTATTATGCAAAATCAAGAACCGACAATAGGCTCAATATGCAAGGAAGAGAATGAGATGCAATTACAATTTAACGCCAAAGAATGTTCTTTTTCGTAAATTTAGTCTACTTGGTTTGAAAAAGGGTTAAAATTACATGAAATAGACATCCTTTCAAATCCAATTTACGAGTGTGAAAGAGAAAAGTTCACTTGAAAACATTTATCTTTTTGAGAGAGTTAGAAAAAAGCTTAAACCAGACTCGTTGATGCTATTGTAAGAATCATATCATGGGGGAAGCTAGGGATCCCATGCAAGGCTTCTATGAAAGGTCAACAACTTACAAACAACTGACACAAGCTTGGGAAAACCCAAATCTTTCCAAGTAGAGGAGGATAGAATACTTGCAGAGGTTACCTTTTCTATGATATATTGAAGAATGCCCCTTATCTAGAAGGGTGTAGAGGAAGGAATTTGATACCCCACAAGACCATCCCAGTCAAAGGAAACCTCCCTAGGACTTGGAGGGAGCATACTCAGAGGGAGTGGAATGCTCTCTTGTTTAGAAGATGTAGGACTGGAAATGTTAATGACATGGTCGAAAGACGCCTCACTCCTCAAAATAGGAATGGTGTTGGTCAAATATTTCATTGGCATGACTGTTGTGTCGATCAAAGAATAATTAGAATGTTTGGAAACCAAAGATGACTTCAAACTCGAAGGTTTATCAGACAAGGACTGCACTTTTTCTACTACAAGAGTAGCAGGAAACAAGTGAGTTAAATGACTTCCTTTGAAAAGCCTACAAAGGAACTTGGGATTATGTCCTATATGTCAAATCCCAAGTTCCTTTGTAGGATTTTCAAAGGAAGTCATTTAACTCACTTGTTTCCTGCTACTCTTGTAGTAGAAAAAGTGCAGTCCTTGTCTGATAAACCTTCGAGTTCGAAGTCATCTTTGGTTTCCCAACATTCTAATTCTTCTTTGATCGACACAATAGTCATGCCAATGAAATATTCGACCAACACCATTCCTATTTTGAGGAGTGAGGTGTCTTTCGACCATGTCAATAACATTTCCAGTCCTACATCTTCTAAACAAGAGAGCATTCCACTCCCTCTAAGTATGATCCCTCCAAGTCCTAGGGAGGTTTCCTTTGACTGGGATGGTCTTGTGGGGTATCAAATTCCTTCCTCTACACCCTTCTAGATAAGGGGCGTTCTTCGATAATGGTTCAATTCACAGTTCCCATATCTCACACTCAATCCTAGGCTGTAAACACCTAAGTCTTACAACCACCCATTAAAGATATCTCGGGTGAGACTGCACAGCGCATTCTATGTGCCGTATTGCCTTCTAGTTTACTAAAAGGGCCGATAGTTTTAGAGGCTTTGTTGGAAACCCAAATAGACATGAACCCTGGGTCAATAAACTCAGACAAAATAGAAGAATAAGTAATCGACAAATGGTTTCGTTGTCATTGGTAGGAACAAGAGAGGGTTGAGTCGATGAGATAAGTTGAAGACCTGTCGGAGGCAGATCAAGAAAAGGTTAGGGCAGAGACCAATGAGCCATTAGAAAGGAATGTTGAGACCATGGAATCCCACAAAAGAAGAGATTGAAACTTGGCTAAAAACCAAAGAGCTGGAGTTTTCACAGAAAGATAACAAAAACCCTAGATTAACACCCTAGAAATATCTTGAGAAATATGTTTTTACTGATTTACACGAAGTCTTTTTTCTGTGATTTCCCACATTTGTTGTAGGAATGGATACTAAGGTTGAAGGATAACCACACAACAAAACAAATTCAACAGTTAGAGTGGACCCCAGTACATATCGAGTAGTTACAGCAGGTGAACAACAAATTCATCCACGAAGTAGATTTTTGGCTTGATAGTATTGTGGCAGGTTTCATAACATAATTTGCAGTCAACACAACAAAGTCGTATAACGTAGTGGAGCAAGAATTTCTAAGAGGACCTCGAGGAAGGTACATTATATTGATGTATACCTCTATTAAGATACTGTTATACAACAAAGGTGTATTGACAATGAAGTTAGACAACTAAATTTCCCTGTGTGCATGGGGGAAGGGGGGAAGCACTGACATAAATAAGAGACATGGAAGGATGAAAGGATAAGGGAAAGAAGGAGGAACCCTTGGACCTGATCATGATGGATGATGACCAGATCCGGTGGATCTTGGAGACAACTGGAAAGACACGTAGTGGAGTACCCTACCAATACAAGGTGAATACCAAGAAGAGAGCTGTAGCCGCAAGGGAAGGCTTGGTGAGTGATGAGGAAGAGGTAGAGGATATCTAGGCTATGGAGTAGATTGAGGAAATCCTACGTAAAACACATGAGAGGAAGACAAGAGGTCCAAGAATGGGAAGAGAAGGCAACAATCCTATCCATATTAATGTTACTGTGGAACCCATAAACCCATGTGCGACTAATACACCAAAGAGAACACCACCGTTTAGACAACTAAAGTTTGGAAGAAGTCCGACAACATGAAGTACATATACACAAGTAGAAACAACTAGAGGAGCCAATTTAGGAAGCACTAGTCAAGTATCTACACCACGCAGAGGTAGTAGCTCAACATTTAAAATGGCAGGACACGATCCCACCATCAAGTTACCCGAGGAGAAGCAACAGAAGACCATGAGAAACACTTGTTCATTTGTGCAAAGATTTGGGAAGCAAAGCAGATCACTGATGAAGATACCAAACTTATGTAGTTATATATTATGCTAAGATACCGTGCACTATACTGGTACATGAGTCTCGACGCAAACAGTACACCGGGGACAACAAGGACACTGACATACATTAAGAAGTTACTAATAAATGAGTTCTAGAAGCCGAGCTCAGTGGATCAATGCATGAATGAGATGATAGAAATATGACAGAAACTAGGAGAATATGTATGGGAGATCGACCAAAGATTCAAGCGACTGAAGGGGAAATTGAAATACCTCATGACCCATATGCAACATCAACACTTGTTTGTTAATTCACTACTCCCATACTTAAAGTACTCGTTGGGACAACAAAAGTTTTAGATGCAGGCAGAGGCTCTGCAGGGAGCCCTAGAACTGGAAGAAAATTAGTATCAGCAGACAGATCCAACTATTGAATAACTAAAGGAGGATTTGAAGAAATTAACATTCCAACTCAACCAGAATAAGAATAAGGATAAACAAGAAGCTGTTTGGTGTACTACATGAAGGATGGAAGGACACCACAAGAACAAATTCCCAACACTCACACAATATATGGAAGACGGAATGCCAAACCCATTACCAACAAGAGGACCATGGTGTGAAGTATGCAAGAAACTGGGTCATGACCCATATCACTGCCTGATGATGTAGAAATACCAGACAGTCTCGAAGAGTTCATATTGCACCTTTTGCAAGTCAGTAGGCCACGACAATAAAGATTGTAGAACTATGGAGTTGATGCAAGAAAGGACATCAGATGCGTATAGAGTGCAGGCCAAAATGATGACTGGGCAAGCCACACCATAATTTAATCAAGTTCCATCTCCATACAACACTGCGCAACAACAATATAATACTCTACAACAACCATATAATAACACGTCACCGCAGTACAACACTACACAACCTTAGTACAATATCGCACAGTATAATCAGGTGCCTCAATATAACGCACCGAGGGGAGATTGAGCAGGCTACATAGGTGGGGGACGAG
>JASDQU010215710.1:0-16479 GCA_032191745.1 Picea mariana
CAGGGCCAAAATGGTTGAACACCAACTCAAATTTGTTATAATTGTGATGAAAAATATTTTTCGGGACACAAGTGTAAGGAACAAAATATTTTTATGGCCATCTCAGAGGATGTTTAAGAAGAGGATGTTGAGGCTCCCCTTGTGTCTCTGTCACCTGAACCCACTGACATAACCCCTCCCTCAGACCCTCCTGAAGTAGAACCGGTCATTTCCCTAAATGCTCTCACTAGCTTCTCTGCTCCCCAAACCCTCAATCTAATTGGTTACATCAAGCATAGGAAGGTCATCATTCTTGTTGATAGTGGAAGCACCTGTAATTTTATCCATCGCCGCATTGCCAAAGAAACTAATTAATATATATGTGCAGTCAATAATTTCCAAATCATGATTGCTAATGGTGGGTCCATGAAATGTGGAGGGCATTGTGAAAATGTGTGTCTCCAAATTGGTGACTACCATCTGAAATCTCATATGTTTTCTATCGACATGGGTGGTTTTGACATTATGTTGGGTGTGGAATGGCTAAGGAATTTGGGTCCTACTCTCATGGATTTTAAGTAATTAACCATGTAATTCGACTAGGAGGGAAAACAATATAAGTTCCAAGGCATCATCATCGATTCCCCAGAGATCATTTATTCCCATCACATAGAAAATATGCTCAAAAAATGTCATTCTGGCATTATTTCCCAACTCCATGCCATACAAGCCACTGAGACACCCTCTATGTCGCAGGACCTCCAATCCATTCTCTCTAAACATCAAGTGGTTTTTTCCACTCCCCAAGGACCCCCTCCTTCTCGTGGTGTTCATGATCATCCATTCCCCTTGTCTCAGGAAGCCTTCCTCCTAATATTCATCCCTATCGTCACCCCTTTTCCCAAAAAAATGAAATTGAGAAAATGGTTCAAGAACTGCTCAACGCAGGTGTTATCCACCCTAGTATGAGCCCCTACTCTTCTCCTATGGTCATGGTCCTTAATAAATAAGGTTATTGGCACATGTGTCTTGACTTTTGTGCCCTCAACAAACTCACCATTAAAGACAAATTTCCCATTCTTATCATTGATGACCTC
Source organism: Picea mariana (assembly GCA_032191745.1). Taxonomy (NCBI): domain Eukaryota; kingdom Viridiplantae; phylum Streptophyta; class Pinopsida; order Pinales; family Pinaceae; genus Picea; species Picea mariana. Next base: position 1,077 of record JASDQU010215710.1, read on the forward strand.
TTGGAAGAATTGAGTGGCGCCCAGTTCTTTACTAAACTTGATCTTCGTTCAGGCTACCACCAAACCTGTATGCAAGAGGCGGACATTCCTAAGACTGCCTTTAGAACTCATGAGGGCCACTACAAGTTTTTGGTCATGCCCTTTGGCTTGTGTAATGCTCCCTCCACTTTCCAAATCCTCGTGAATCATGTCTTCCATCCTTTTCTCTGTCATTTTGTGTTAGTTTTCTTTGATGATATCCTCATCTACAGCAAAACCTGGACAAACCATCTTGCTCATGTGGATCGATTTCTCCATCTACTCTCTCAACACCAACTTTTCCTCAAACAATCTAAATGTGCTTTCGGCACCTTAGAAGTAGAGTTCTTGGGTCATATTTTTGACAAGGATGGTGTCAGGGTGGATCCTAAAAAGATTGAAGCTATGCAAGATTGGCCTCACCCAAAGACTCTCAAAAGATTGTGTGGATTTCTAGGTTTAACAGGTTATTATCGCAAGTTTGTTAAGAATTATGGAAAGATTGTGGCACCTCTCATTGCACTCCTTAAAAAGAATTCTTTCACTTGGACTCCAGCAGATGCTCAAGATTTTCAAACCTTAAAGATGGTCATGTGCACCACTCCAGTCCTAACCCTTTCTGATTTCACAAAGACCTTTGTCCTGGAATATGATGCTTCCGGGAAAGGAATTGGCATTGTCCTTATGAAAGAGGGTCAGCCTTTGGCCTTTACTAGCAAACAATTGTTTGAGAGAAATTTGGGCAAATCAATCTATGAAAAGGAAATGTTGGCTATTTTGCATGTTGTGGATATTTGGTGACCTTATCTATTGAGGAAACGCTTCCAAATTAAGACAGATCATCTAAGCCTCAAGTATTTCCTGGAACAACACCTTTCCTCCCCCGAGCAACAAAAATGGGTGACTAATCCCTTTGGATATGACTATGATATCATTTACAAAAAAGGAAAAGGCAATGTGGTTGTTGATGCACTTTCCAGAAAATATGAAGATGAAGGGTATTTTTTTTCTCTCTCTTTCATTGTACCATATTGGCTCCAAGTTGTTCACCAGGAATGGCTACACAATCCCAAAAGTTCGCATATGATACAACAATTGTAGTCCAATTATCCAGTTTCCCCAGGGTACTCTTGGCTCAATAATGAGCTTCGATACAAAGGTCATATGTATTTAAGTAAACAATCAAAACTTAAATCCATGGTACTTTATGAGCTTCATGCTACACCCATAGCTAGGCACTCTGGGTTGACCAAAACCTATGACCGGGTCAAATGTTCTTTTTTCTGGGAGGGTATGAAACAGGACATTCGTAATTTTTTGGTTGAATTTGATGTGTGTCAACGCAACAAGGGTGAAACTGTCAAATCTCTTGGCACACTACAACTGCTTTTGATTCCACCTGCTATTTGGTGATATATCTCTATGGATTTTATTGTAGCCTTACCTAAATCAGGAAATAAATCAGTCATCATGGTGGTAGTTGAATGTCTTTCCAAGTATGCTAATTTGTGTGCTCTTCAACACCCATTTATAGCATCTATTGTGGCTCAACTTTTCATGGATCAGGTCTTCAAGCTTCTTGGCATGCCACATTCTATTGTTTCTGATCGTGACCCAACTTTCACGGGCAATTTTTTTTCAAGAACTGTTCAAGCTCCAAGGCACCCAATTGAATCTCAGCACTGCTTATCATCCCCAGACTGATGGTCAAACTAAAGTTGTCAACAAATGTTTGGAAACATATTTGAGCTGTTTTGCATCGGAAAGGAAGAATTAGTGGGCTCAATGGTTACCACTAGTTGAATGGTGGTAAAACACTTCGTACCATACAGCTATGCACATGACTCCTTTTTAAGAGATATATGGACAAAATCCACCTTGAATCCTCTCATATTTTCTATGTGTCTCGAAGGTCCATGCAGCTAACCAAACGCTTACAGTTCGAGAGGTTATTCTTTGTACCCTCAAAGAGAATTTGGTCATGGATCAGAATCACATGAAACAACAAGCAAATCAATGTCACTCTGAACATCAATTTGTAGAAGGGGATCAGGTGTTTCTTCGACTACAACCTTACAAGAAAACTTCCCTCAAGGCTAACCATTGTCAGAAATAGGTGCCCAAATTTTATGGTCCTTATACCATTCTTGAGCGTATGAGATAGGAGGCCTATCAGTTAGCTTTTCCTAGTCATTCTAAGCTCCATCATGTTTTTCATGTTTCATGCTTAAATAAAGTTATTGGAACTAAGTGCCAAACTCAAACCAACCTTCCTGAGTTGGACGAAGAAGGATCCATTTGGATACAACCACAAGCAGTTTTGGACCAGTGTGAGCGTCAACTACGTCAGTGAACCATCACGGAAGTGTTAGTCCACTGGAAAGATACAACTCTACCAGATGCCACTTGGGAACCAGTTACCATTCTGTAGCAATTTCCCTATCTCAAGCCTTGAGGACAAGGCTATTTTTAAGGGGGAGGACATGTTAGGGACCTAACCCCTCATGTAGGTAGAATAATATATTTCCATGTAATAAAGGTCAATATTAATAAGGCCTAGCATTAAGGAAGAATAAGTCCAATGTAAGAAGACCTAATAGAAGCTTATGCTTCTAGAAGGATCTTCCTCTAGATGGTTCTTTTGATGGACATATTTAGTATAAATAGGAGTCGAGGGTATGAGAAATTTTGTCTTGGATATTATTGTAATAGAGCTCTGCTCTACTGGAGGTTTCCCCCTCAAAGAGGAAAGTGAACTTTTCTCTCGGTAATCAAAGTGATATTTCTGGTGTTATTTTGTTATCATTTTGGTATTATCGTGGTGTTGTTCTGGTTATATTGTTTTTCATCTGCCATTTCTAGCTATATATTTTTGTTCTGCATACTTTTTATATCTGTAATATTACACTATAGAGGATGCCTCACCAAATATACAAGGATGACATTGAGAACTGGTGGGAACAGAAGTGTGATGCATTTATAAGGCAGGAGGTTGAGTTGCGGCAAAAGAATCCTAGGGTTGTTAAAAATATTGTTTTCTATTCTAAGCCTACTAGTGATTAATACGAAATCTTCTGGGTTAAATTTCCTAAAGAGTTGTTTTAGTGGTTATATCGATTGAAAGAAGCCCCAGAGTACAAATATCAGGTCAAGAAAACCTATAAATGGACTTCTGAGAGTCTAGAGGCGCTTCATCATCTAGATCGCCAGATCTCGCGAGCTATATATTTATGGGTGTAAAATACTCTTAAAGGGTATATTATTGAATTTGTTGCAGAAAATCACCAAGCCTTTTCAAAAGAAGAAGTTGTATTCAAAGACGGAGCCAGAGGTAGAATATTACAGGAGACAACATTGTGGATCAAGATATTGTTGTAGAAGAAGGAATGTCACCTGATCCTTCAAGTGACATGGCAGATTAAACACCTACGCTTGGGAAAGGGTGATTTCTGAGAGGGTTCATGAGTTAAGATAACGAGAAGTTTTCTTTGAGGTATGAGGGGTGACAAGAGAAGGGTGCAAAAGATGAACGAGCTCTGAGGAGGGCTACTATTGTTGAAATATGGTGGCAAAATCATATGAAGACAACAATTAAGTGGATCGATCACTTGAGAAAGAGATTGGATCAGACAATGGTAATAGAGAAAAGCTAGAAGAGTTGTGGAAATTGCAATGATGAGGAAGAGTGGTCAGTCAGTGGTTGAAAGAGAGAAGTGTTATGAGAGGTGAATGTTCTTGAGTTAGAATATAGGAAGAAGACTGATTATAAGAGGTAGATGAAATATTAAGAGTAGATGTAACCACTGATGAATAAGATTCAACCCAGACCTCAGAAGGAGTTGTGGAAGAAGACGGACTTGTAACTCTTAAAGATAATGCTTTGCAACAGAAATTAAATGTAACATCATAAGAGAATGAGACCACCTAGATCAAAGAAATTAATTTTTGAGGCAAGGTAAACATCCCTAAATCACCTATTCCCCCAGCATCATCAACAAATTTGGTAATTTCTTTAGTACATTCTTATACAACTTTTGTTTTTCCTAGTTCTTTGAGTTCTGCAAGTTTATTAGGTAGTAATAGTGGAAGTGTGGTGAGTTTTACCATCATATCAAACCAAGACCTCATGGATTTATTCTAGTAGGGCCTACAACTCCATCGATGGAAACACAAATTGCAAGGTCCCTTAACCGATACCCTGAGAAATGGGGAAAGGAGGATGAAGATGTTGAATAGCATTGGTTTCTATGTGAAGCTATCTAGAGGTCGTGAGGGACTCCAGATGATAATGAATTGGTTGAGTTTCAAACCACTCTAAGAGGTCGAACTCTCAAATGATATATGAAGGTTATTGAACCAGGGATTCAAGGTCAGGTCTTTGCATTAGTTCAAGTACAACAATAGTTCATTGCAGAATTTTGATTACTACAATCAGAGCAGCAAGCACTTACAGAGTTACATGATGTAAAATAGAGAGACAATGAATCTGCATGGGAGTATAATCAGATGTTCAAAGATGCAATAGGTAAGATGTAAAATCCCATTCATGAAGATCACCAAAGGGAGTGTTTCATACAAGGATTACTACCATTGACTTGCATCCCTCTAGCACAACAAAGGATAGTCACTATAGCAGATGCATTAGAGAAGGCCATGGCAGGATATCCAAGGAGTCTAAGAGTTATGTGGCCTCCTAAATATGCGAGTCTCACACAACTGCAGGGTCAAATATTTGCACTCACTGAAAATATTCAAGAGTTAGCCCTCCCCAAGACAGGTAAACCACAAGTCTAGTGCATAGGATGTTACATAGAAGGTCACTTGGTGACTGAATTTCTGAGACTGAGAGGTGCAAGGCCCTATAGTACTCCAATGGAAACTCTTTCATTTGGATTGTTAGGAGGAGTTGTGCAAGTTGTTTCTACAACATCGTTCCATGGGTCTTTCCATTATCATGCTTTTCCTAATAACCAGGGGATTCAGAGTAATGAATACTGTGAAATTTGTACAACTGGAGGCCACCCTCCACAACATTTCCCTATTTTGCATAAGTATTCACATGATATGAATACATTTTACTATGATTTTTGTGGCTCTCCCACTCACAATATTGATCAATGCCATCCTTTATATGTGCTTGCAGATAGATTGGATCAATCTACATTCCGGGTGAATGAAGGACTTCAAGGATATGGAGGAGGTCGCAGAGGTGGAGGTGGATACAAAGGTGGAAGAAATGGTGGAAGAGGACCAGTTCGTTGTTACAAATGTGATGAGAAAGGGTGCCTTGCGAGAGAATTTCCACTTCCAAGAAGACTTGGGTGCTCACATTGTAGAAAAAATAATCACACTATTGAATATTTCATTGATTTGATAGCTGAGTGGGAAGATCGCGTCAGGTAGAGAGGGGGATAATTTGATCAATTATTAACCAAGATCTATAATCAAAGGGAGTAGTTTTTTTATCAATGTTATTACCCAGGGAGGGGTGAATACTGGTGTTGATTCAGAGAGTCCACATTCAATCAAGATTCAGAAAGCTACACTAGAAAATGCTAAGTATGATCTTGTGCAATAGAAGGATTTCTTTAAAAATGCATTAGATATGTTCATAAATATGCCTATCCCATCGAGCTCTAAATTTGTGGAACCAAGATTCAATTTGACCCCACATCAGCCAAGGATAGCTAAAGAGTCATCCGGTCAATTGGAGTCCTCGGGTAAGTCACAAAAAGTGATTGATCTTTGGTTTCAGTTATTTTATGATATCTCAGATGACGAGCAACTTACTGAAAAGTTGTGGAATAGTATTAAAATGGCCTTAGGAGCTTAAGGAAATCTAGGAGAGTACATTGTTGCTAACCATCCAGAGAGGAAAGTAGGACAGGTACAAAGAAGAAAGAAAAGGACGAGAAGAGAATTTAGATTAAATGCCCAGTTGGATGATTATGAAATCAAATATGTTATACTGGACTTGGTCTCTAATGTTAATACTCTGCCTAAAAAGACTTGGGAGGCAATAGGGAAACCTAAGCTAGTATATTCTTCTATTTAGTTGAGAATGGACAATCAATACTATATTTTTCCAATAGGAAGGTTACATGATGTAGAGGTAGATTTAGTTGGTCTTAAGATAGTAGCTAATTTTGAAGTTATTGAAATAATGGGAGAAAAGGACCTATATCCTGCCATATTAGGCATTGATTGGGCTTATGAGAATTATGCTAGCATTGACCTTAAGAAGGAGACTATGAATTTTGAATTAGATGATATGAAATGTATTGAACCTTTAGATCCATATTAGGGCTCAATATATATTGAGTATGTCGATGATACCTTGGAATCAAATGTCCTTGATCAATTATATCATATGACTGCAAAAAAAAGAGCTTACTATATTAATCCCATCGCAGATGGCTTATTGAGTTGGTGAAGTGTTTCTTCTGTGGACAAGGATTCTGAAGAAACTTTTAATAATTGGAAGCAAGGACGGTATGAGAAATTTTCCAAATGTTTCACAACTATATAATCAGTAAGATGGATTCGGGATGAAATATTTGATTTTCCAACATATGACGGGACTTCGGATTTGCACAGTTTTCTTGTTGATCTGGAGGACAACATTGTGGAAGAGCAACAAATTTCAACTATTGACATAGCCTTGATATCGTCCCCTACTAGATGGTGTGATAATCATAAGGGAGCACTTTCTTCTTGGAATGATGTTAAGCTTTCTATTAAATATTGCTTCATCCCTCCTTCACAAGTTTTCCAAGTGAGTGATGATAAGAAGATGAAGAATCGACCATTAATTTTGGAAACTTATGATTGTTCCTCTGATTCAGTTGCTCATATTGATTATTGTCTTAAGGTGTGGGAATTTGAGCAACTGCCTTCTCAATTCTGGGTACATTATTTCTTCCATTCTCTATGGACAATATTGAAATCCTAGTATGTACATGAGGAGACCAGGAAACAGGCTACATGTTGGAAGGTACTGCAAACACAATTTTGTCATGATTTTTCCTTTACTGGTAAGTCTTCAGAAGTCACAGTTGTATTGCAACATATTAATAAAATGTTTCTAGAAAAACTTTTGTATCAAAGCTATGTATGGAATTTTGAAACGTCCAATGCTTCGAGTGGACACTCCACCCATCATCAAGGAAATAAGAAGTTGATGTCCATGGTGATGGGTAGAGTGTCCACTCGAAATGTTGGATGTTTCAAAACTCCAAACACATTTTTTCTCCAAAAGTTTCTCTAGCATTATGATTAACTATGGAAACTTGCATACTCCTACATACTCAAACAATAAAATGTTGTTTTCTAATTAACTAAAGCCCAAATTTTCCTATAATGCTTATCTTGAGCACAAGTATTTTATTTTTTTTAGTTCATATATGTCATATGCAAATATGTGTATGAGTTACGGTCAGATCGATAAAGATCCTGAAGATTTGGACGGGTTTCGACATCTGACTTTTAATGAATTTGCATGAACAAGAGAAGTTAGAGATACTCAATCGGGAAATATCAGTAATTCATATACCCAACCTTTAAAGTTGTGGAATATAAACATTGAAAGTGAGGAACACCTTAAGTTGGCTTCTATAAGAGACTACTAGGATAAACAAACAATGACAAAAATCCAGGCTTTGTTGAGGGAATATAAATACGTATTTCCGAACATTTTTTCATAGCTTAAGGGAATCAAAGGAGATTTGGGGGAGATGTAAATAGAATTGAAACCTGATGCTAAAATTCAAGCACATGTCGTATCACTTAAATCCTATGGTCAAGGAGAAGGTCAAAAGGGAAATTGACAGGATGCTTGCAGCTGGACTAATCTTCCCTATGGATGAATTTGATTGGATCAGTCCAATTGTTATACAAAATAAGAAGGGCATTAAGGACATAAAGGTTTGTCTTGTTTACAGAAGTCTGAACTCGTCCTGTGTACATGATCTATGTCCTACTCCGTTCAGTGATGAAGTGTTGGATCAAGTGGATGGGAAAGAAACATATTTCTTCACTGATGGGTTTTCATGATATCATCAAGTCCTTATTGTAGAGGAAGATAATAAAAAGACCACTTTTACTATGGAATGGGACTCTTTCGATTACAATGTCATGCCTTTTGGGCTTAATAATGCCCCTGTTTTTTTCTCCAAAATTGTTTTTGCTACATTTCAAGACTTTATCCATAAGTTTCTTGAAGTTTAAATGGATTGTTGGATTGTATGCATCCTTCTGAAAGAATGCATTGGATTACTTTGGTTGATGTTTGACCACTGCAAACAATTACATATTTCATTAAACCTTAAAAAGTGTGTTTTATGTGTGCCCTTTGAGAACCTGTTAGGACATATAGTTTGCATAGAAGGAGCTTTGGTTGATCCTGCAAAAGTAGTTTCCATTAATAATATGCCTCCCCCTACAATTGTCAAGCAGTTGCGATGCACTTTGGATCATACTAGATATTACCGTAGGTTAATAAGGAATTACACAAGTATAAATTCCCCTTTGGAGAAGTTGTTGAAGAAGGATTAAATTTTCCATTGGACCTACAAATGTGATCAAGATTTTAATATTTTAAAAGAGAAGTTAAGTAGTGCTCCTATTTTGACATATCCAAACTGGCAGGTTGAATTTCATGTTCATATTGATGCTTCTAGTACTGCTTTGGGTATTGTTCTTGTGCAACCTGGTGAAGGTAATTTGGATCATCCTATTTATTTTACCAGTAGGAAGTTATCTCAAGTCGAGTGCAACTATACCACTACTTAAAGGGAAGGTTTAGCTATGGTTTATGCTTTGCATAAGTTCAGACACTATATGTTGGGAGGACATTTCAATTTTTTCCCTGATCATTTAACTTTGAAGTATTTGGTTAATAATCTTGTATTGGAAGGAAGGATTTGTAGATAGCTTTGTTATTCCAAGACTTTTCTTTTGAAGTTGTTGTAAAACCTGGAAAGTTGAATGTTGGCCCTGGACATTTATCTTGGTTGGAATAAGGTGAAACTGGCGTAGCTCTAGATGACCAGCTCCTAGATGTTGATCTATTTAAGATTGAAGTTGTTCTAAACTATATCTCTAACATTGACTTGTTCTTGACTATTAGTGCCTTCCCCGATGGTTATTTCGCAACACAGAAAAGAAATATAGTGGTTCATGCAACAAACTACCAATTGATTGCAGGTCAATTATATAAATTGGGACTGGATAATATTCTTAGGAGGTGTGTATTGGATCATGAAAGGCCTGAAATTTTATGGGAATGTCATAGTGGAGTTGTGGGAGGTCACGTCGAAGGTAAGGCTATTGTGCAAAAGGTGCTCCAAGAGGGATTATGGTGGGCCATTGTTTTTAAATATGCTAAATAATATGCTATATCATGTTATGTTTGTCAAAGGGTTGGTAGGTGATCACGCAGAGATGAGTTACCCTTACATCATCTTTGGGCACTACAGGATTTTGAGAAATGGGTTGTTGATTTCATAGGACCTATTAATCCCCTGACAATACATTCTTAGGTGAGGTATATCATTATTGCCATAGATTATTTTACGTGTTGGGATGAAGCGGAACCTATTAAAGATTGTTCTACATATATAGCAACAAGGTTTATCTTTAAAAACATCATTACTTAGTTTGGTTGTACTAGGAGTTTAACCAATGACCAAGGAGCTCACTTCATCAGTCAGAAAATAACTACCATTACTAGAGAGTTTATGATCCACCATCATAAGAGTATCCCTTATCATCTGCAAGCTAATGGCACGGTGGAAGCCTTCAATAATATTCTTGAGAAGGGATTAACTAAAGTTTGTTGCACTGCTCGTGATGACTGGGATGAGAGAGTTCATGTTGTTCTTTGGGAATATCATACTACTACTAAGAAATTGTACAAGTATACCCCCTTTCAGTTGGTTTATGGGAAACAAGTAGTAGTGTCAATTGAATTCATTACTCCTAGTGTGTACATTGTGCAAGTAACTCATATGACCGATGATGATTCTTTTGTGGAAGGGGTTGTAGAACTCTTGGAGTTAGAGAAAATGAGGTTTTTAGTAGACTTTCATCAAACTGTCAAAAAAGAAAGGCAGAAATCTTGGCATGACAGACATACCAAGAAGAAGACTTTTGTTTAAGGTGACTAGGTACTATTGTATGACAATAAGTATCAAAAACATCCAGGGAAGTTATAGATGCATTGGCTTGGACCATTCATATTTGCAAAAGTTCAAGAATCGAGAGCCATTCAAATTGTGCAAGTTGATGGTGTTCTTCGGCCAGGATGGGTGAATGGCGTATGCCTAAAACCCTATATTTATGCTCATTAAAGAAAGTCCCTCCACACTCCTGTCACAGGAACTGAATAAATTAGGTTGGCTTTTGTTATGTTTTTGTTATTTTCCACTTTTCCAATAAAGTAATGATGTGTCCACATGTCACTCGGTCCTAGAGTCTAGTTGAACTTATTAGTGTAGTCAGTCCTAGTCATATCATTATGGTTGGGGAGGCCATGTCAAATATTTTTTGAATTTAGCAGTGTCTGGTATTTTAGTTAATGGCATGTCACTCTTCATATTGTTGGTTAAATGTAGTCAGTACGTTCATGTCGTTGTCTCTTCTATGTCAACAAAATTCATTACTGATATAAATTTCACCCATACCTTTTCCATTAACCTCCATCTCTTTAATGTTTTTCTCGCATGTCATTTCATGTCAAATCTATGTTGGTAGTGTGCCCTTTATTTCCCAAATCACTAGTTGGATTTTGTCATGTTTGTCGGTCATGTCTTCTCTTAATGTTGATTATTTATGTTCTTTCCCATTAATTTGTGTTTTAATGGAAATCATGTGCCACCTCCCTACGTCTTCCTATAAACATGTGGTATCTCTTGTCTCGATCATTATGTTAATTGTTTGTAGTTTCTTGTATACTCAACTTTGGAGCTCATTGAGAACCTTGTGTGTACACCTTTGTGTCCTCGTCCCCTAGTTCTTCTTATGCATCAAAAATCATCTTCACTCATGGTTCGTGCTATAGCTATTCGTGTTGCAATTCCAAAGCCTACGATTCTTGCGAATATTCATGATCCTCAAGTTGACATTATAAGAGATTTACAGGGGAATATTGAGCAGGCATGACTTATAGATATCGACTTCTCAGATGGGGAATTATTTCCCCAAATGAGGATCAACACATATATGGATTATTTTCCTCTTCCCTCTAGAGAATTGGAGTTGCAATAGAATACATCCTATGTGCCACTCCAATATTCCACTTTGCTGAACCGGCAAGATTTACCAATTTTTGCCACCACTAGTGAAATTGCTCATTGCACTAAGTTCTTGATCAGTTGTGTGCACAACAGATCTTTGTGGTTAGATAGATAACCTACAACAACAAATGGATGTCATTTAGCTGAAGGAACAAGAAAAACCCAAAGTTATGTTACAAAAGATCACACAATTGGTTGTGGAAGGGGATGTTGTTAGATCCTCCCTCCACCAGAAAACGGGGGAGTGCAACAAAATTTTACTATGGTAAATGATTGGGTTGGTTTGCTTGAGAGACGGAATAAGCCAACTAAAGAGTTGAGAGCCCAAATCCAAAATCTGAATGCAGAGGCTCAGGCCATGATAGATCCCATTGTGTAGCAGGCTAAATTCACTGAAATTCAAGAGGTTGACAATCCCCTTGATGAATTTTTTGATGTCTCCCAAAATGGAAAGAAGGAACTCCAGGAGTTCAAACCCATTGTTTAAACTGCATATGTTTAGATGCATCCATTGGACTATGTGGTGGATATAGAGTGGAAAACCCTTATCGCCACTAAACCTCAAGAACTAGATGTCATTGTTGCTCAATAATTTGTTATGGGTGCATCAATTTTGGTACAAAAATGGCAGGACCGCTTGGATAATTATGCCAATTTTCATAAACAGGCCTTACAGATTGTCTCGAAGTTGGGCCCTTCATTTGAAGAGGGATATGGTAAGTAATTTGAAGGTTGGCTCAGGATGAGTCAACAATTGTGGTCATGATGGGCCCTTCATTTTTTATAAGACTATAAGGATGACAACTATGGTGGACAAAGTCAAATAAGTCATGTGACGATTGGAAGATCATAAATCGGTAGAAAATGAAAATATTGGGGGAAGACAAAGGAGACACAAGGGGCGTAGAAAAGTGTATTTTATTTAGTTAAATAACTTTGTCAAGGGAGTGCAAGTATAAATAAGATGGAAATGTAAAGAAAATGGGTTTGGGTTATTTTTCTTTCTATTTTTGTCATGGTTGGTTATTGTGGTTGTCTCGGTTGTTACCACTGTTGAATCTATGTTGAGTCTTGATTATGTACTAAGTCCGCTGACTATTATCCTGGTTTGTGAGAGATTAATCTCTATGGGAGAGCTAATGTAATGAAGTTACTTTCATTTTGAGAAGAGATAGGACAGATCTGCAATGTAAGAATGAGGTTTTGTATTGTTGGAGTAATACAATGATGTGATTGGGGCCTTAAAATTTATTTTATGGTGTTTTCTCCTAATATGAGTGGATCTGTAGATCTACTATATGTATGCTTATTTTGTTTTATGTTAATGTCTGAATGTTATAAAAATATGGGTTTAATGGTTAAAGTAATGATTTGCATGGTGTAGAATCAGATCTGGCTTGGTATCATTTATAACTCCCTTCACCTTACACATCTCAACTATGATTCAGGTGAGACCTCCTTATCTTGCGGAAGGTTGAAAATGTCAACATTCCTAGACTAAAATGGATATCTTTCTTGGTAAACTATCGAGAATCCCAGTCTCTATTTTTCACCAACATTGCTCCTTATCCCCTTGAATTAAATGACAAAAGTGTGAGAAAGGGCCAGTGTTACTTCTCCTCTTTCCTCAAATTGTTAACTTGTGATAAAATGAAGCCACTCCTCCTTATGATCACTCTAATTACAAAATTGTGAGAAAGGGCCAGTGCTCCTTCTCCTCCAAAAAATTACTGAAGTATGAGAAAGGGATTGTGCTCCTTCTCGTCCTCACAAATATTAATAAAGTGTGAGAAAGGGCTAGTGCTTCTCCTAATATCTCAAATGACAAAAGTGTGAGAAAAGGCTAGTGCTCCTTCTCCTCCAACCTAAAATTACTAAAGTATGAGAAAGTTCTAGTGCTCCTTCTCTTCCTTCCAAATATTAATGAATTTTAATAAAGGATCAGTGCTCCTTCTCCTCCTCACTTGAATTAAAAAAATGTGAGAAAGGGCTCATGTTGCTTCTTATCCTCCCAAAAATTACCAAAGTATGAGAAAGGGATAGTGCTCCTTCTCTTCCTCTCAAAATGACTAAAGTGTGATAAAAGGCTAGTGCCCCTTCTCCTTCTCACTCAAATCACAAAATTGTGAGAAAGAGCACACTCTCCTTCTTCTCCTCTTTTGAATGGAACAAGTGTGATAAAGGTATCATTCTCCTTCTCCTCCTCTTTTGAATGGCACAAGTGTGAGAAAGGGATAGATCTCCTTCTCCTTCTCCTCCTAACAATAATTACAAAAGTGTGAGAAGTTCCCATGCTATTTCTCCTCCTATTTCGAATGGTAGAAGTGTGAGAAAGGGCCAATGCTCATTTCCCTTCTCCTCGTCACTCTAATTACAAAAGTGTGAGAAAGGGCCAGTGCTCCTTCTTGTCCTCAATTAAATGATAGAAGTGTGAGAAAAGGACATTTCTTCTTCTCCTCTTTCCTCAAATTACTAACTTGTGAGAAAATGAATCCACTCCTCTTCCTTGTCACTCTAATTACAAAAGTGTGAGAAAGGGTCAGTGCTCCTTCTCCCAAAATTTACTAAATTATGAGAAAGGGCTCATGCTCCTTCTCTTCCTCACAAATATAAATAAAGTGTGAGAAAGGGTTAGTATTCGTTCTCATGATTCCTCAAATTATGGAAGTGTGAGAAATGACCAATGTTACTTCTCCACCTCCCAAAATTTACTAAAGTACAAGAAATGTATAGTGCTTATTCCCTTCATCACTCTAATTACAAAAGTGTGATAAAGGGTCCATTCTCCTTCTTATCCTCTTTCGAATGGCGCAAGTGTGAGAAAGGGATAGTGTTCCTACTCCTTCTCTAGATTGCTCAAATTACCAAATTACAAGAAAGGGCCATTGTTGTTTCTCCTCCTCCCAAAAATTACTGAAGTATGAGAAAGGTATAGTTCTCTTTCTCTTCCTACCAAAAATTACTAAAGTGTGAGAAAGATCTAGTGTTCCTTCTTCTTATCACTTAATTACAAAACTGTGAGAAAGGGCCCTTTCTCTTTCTCCTCCTCTTTAGAATGGCACTGTCAAGAAATCCAAGACATTTTCACACTAATCCTAGAATAAGAGAAGAATAATTTAATCAAGAAAGAAAATGACACAAGCAATCACACAGTACACTGAGATTTTACCCTGGAAACCATTAACCGAAAAAACCAACATTCCTTTGAGCGTTATGCTCTCTTGTTGTCTTATTCATTCATAATAAAAGGTTACATGTTTAACCTTGGTCCACACCTAAAACAAAATCGACATCATACCCTCTTACACAGGAAAGAACCCTGTAGCCAATTCGTCTTACATATGCATGACCAACAACCTACATATACACATACATTAACCTGCAAAAGTGCATTCTATGATCACCTAAAATAGAAGCTTTTACGGCCTTACAACATGCCTCTTTATAGGCTTTACAATAGGAAAACCCTGAATATTGGCACGCAAAAATGGTTATAGATCCATGCATATCATTGGCTACAAATCCCGCAAATCCCAGGATTATTTTACAGTTGACTCCAAGTTAGGTTTACTAGTCGATTACCATTCAGTCTTCATCAGTCTCTAGTCGGTCGTCTCACACCCTCACTTTGACCTCTTTTCGTTTGACTTGTCATCGATATCTTCGACTTCAAATTTACCCAGTCAACTTCCTCGACCTTCAACTTGTTGCCAATCTGCCTCAACTTCGACCTGTTGTCGATCTACCTCAACTTCGACCATAAGTGGATTCACCTCGACTAGACTTTCACTGCAAAGAATATAACAGCCCAACATTCTCCCACTTGTTGTCTTCTTTGATAAAAAAGTAGATTCATGAAATTTCGTTCATAGACCTAGGGCAGCAATTCTCATTGCCTCTATTCACCAAGAGAACTTCACAACACTCACAGACTTGGTCAACAAGTCTGCTATGTTTTCCAACGTGTCTACTTTCTCCAGTAGCACCTTGTTACTTTCCACCATGTCTCTTAAGAAATGGTATTGTACATCAATGTGCTTAGTATTTGAATGATAAGCAGGGTTCGTTTCCAGAAATATTGTGCTTTGACT
>JASDQU010215714.1:0-18285 GCA_032191745.1 Picea mariana
TTCTGTCACGGTTTGTTCCAGATCCAGGTGGATCTGAGGAGATTGGTCTGTGTCCGCACTCACGAATTTATCCTTGAACAGGGCGTTGTCTAAGTGTTTTGTGTTTTTTTTTTTGCTGGAATCCAACGACATAATATGGATGAAATCACAATTTATGTGGTTTAAATTGCATTTTTGAATGCATAAATGGACTACAACCCACAATGGTTGTCCCAAGATACTATAACTCGATATTTGGCAACTCTTATTACTGTTGTTGACAAGGTGCGAATTTCATAGTGATGTTGTCTAAGTGACAATGTAATTTGAAACCATTGACCATGCTCTAACAACGAATGACTCCAACAAGGGTTGTCACAGTATGTTGGGAATATATATATTTTGTATTTCAGACATTGTTTTATCTCTTTAAATTGCACCAGATATAATTTTTCTTCAGCATAAATTATGAATGTTAAATGGCCAAAGGTCGAGTTGTGGTTAGAAGCCTGAAGACTTATCTTCTCTCTGAATTTGCAACAAAAAAAGGTGTGGCCAAAGACTTGGTAATTCAAGAAAATTATGAAAAAATTTAAGTGTGGCCAAAAGTTGAGTTAGACATAGTTTGGAAAATGTGGCCAAAGGTTGGAATCAACACATGGCTCTAATACCAAATGAAACGAACAATAGTTCATTTATCGAGGAATACCAAACATAAGAGGAATGCTAGGTATAAATCCATATATGATCAATAATACATATTTAATAATGAATAAGATTAGATGATAGATTGATGGAATGCCATGTGATTGTATACTTATACACATTGACTAGTCACGATGGTTGATGTGTCGTGTCCTTTAGTTAGGATGTGTCACTTCATTTATTATTATTATTATTATTATTATTATTTATTAATGCTTATTTATATATTTATGTTCATTACTTGTAATCAATGAATAAATTCAAAGCCAAAGATAATATCTCTTACATAAGGAACATATAAGGCCTAGCTCATTCCCTTGTGGAATCCCCCTTGTGCACATGCAAAAGAAACATGACACTTGGCATTTTTGCATCAACAAATGCACTGTCAACATGATCACAATCAATAAAAAATACCTAATACCCCATCACTAATGACCTTATAAACACATTGAAGGGAGCACAGTTCACCAAAATGAACTTGGAACTCTAGGTATCACTAGGTTCATATCAACCCTTGGGATGTTTGGTTGATGACATTCAAAGCTAATGATGGCTTGCATAAGTGGTTGGTGATGCCTTTCAACTTAAATAATGCATTGATGACCTTCATGCACTCTATGAATGATGTTTTGCAACCCTACATAGATAAACTTATTGCGGTTGTATCTTGATGATGCTTTTACTTTCAACATGACTTGGTATGAACATCTCCAACACACTACGTTGGTTCTCAAGACATTGGGCAATCATGAGATTTGTACCAACCTAGATAAATGTGCATTTTCCTTCAAGCGTACTCAATGCATTGGTTCATCATTGACTAGACTAATGCACATGTGGAAATAGACAAGCTGCAACTCATTAGAAACTAGCCTATCCCAACTAACATCATTGAGTTGCAAAGCTTTCTTAACTTGGAAAATTTCTATAGGTGATTTGTCCCGAGATTTTCTCATGTCATACAGTCCATGCATTTTTGCATGAAAACACCAAGAAACTTGTCTTTCATTGAACTTATAAATCTCAACCTGAACACGAACACGAATGGTGTCGAAAAAACCTCACAAATAATTCTCAACATGGGTGAATGCACTCAACAACAAAATATAGCTTCTGATAATCATAATAGAGCGAATTGCTAATAGAGAACAAGGCACTGCACTCTTGACTTATGTATTGACGTTCAACACACAAACATAATTGATATCCTTGAACTAATATCACAATTGACTTTCAACACCATGGCCATTCTACAACAATGCACAAATAGAATGATAATCAAGATGGACATGCATAAAAGAATATGTAACACAAAAATAGAGTTAGAACAAAACTTTATTCATTGCAAGAAAATAAAGCAAGTATGGAATTTCATTGCAGTGATAATAGAGAAAGTATGATAATAAGATAAGATAAGTGGGATACCTTGTAATGTCCCTGTTGGCCTAGGAGTCACAAGGAGTGGTTATGCTAGCCTAACTTGGTTACCGTAGGCTAAGTCGGAAAATTTACCTAGGGAACTCAACTTTTGATTAGGAAATAACTTGATAAAGTGAAAAAGGGAAAAAGGGGGACATGGGTCTTAGGCAAATAAAGTAAAAAATTATAAAGTGTGCAAGCATAAAGTGACTTTAAAAATAAAATAAAAGTAAAGCGAGCGGGAAATAACTCAATTGAGAAATAAAAGAGAGGAAATGAAGAGGTGTCCCTCATTCTTGCATTCACTCACTTGGAAATTAGATTTTGAGAGCTCTTGAGGAAAGAGTCCAGGGATTTTGGAAACCCTTTACATTTATCTCTAGTTTCAGTGTTGAAACTATACACCCTAGTCACATTTGAGAATGATATCACTTCAGATTTCGTCACTGTTCTTCATTGCTACATATTTTTATCTTCTTACAACTGAATATATTTGAGTATTTTCAGTTCCTTGTGCGAGGCGACTGGGTTTTTTCCAATGAGGGATGAGTTTTCCATTGTGGAGGCAATTTACTCATTGTGATGGGCGTAATATTTATTGTGGATGGCGAACCATACATCCCTTAATCTTTTCCAGTGTGGGGGTTGAGTTTTATACATTCTAGGCACTGCATACTATAGTCTGGGCATATTTATTGGGTCCTGGATGAGTTCTTATCTATTGGTTGAATCTCTCTCTCTCTGCAGATCACTGTATTATGAGAATGGGGGTAGTTGGGTCTACTTGAAGGGGAGTGGAGCCTTTGTTGAGTAATATATACAACCAGGAGGTAGAACCCTTCCACCAAC
Source organism: Picea mariana (assembly GCA_032191745.1). NCBI lineage: Eukaryota > Viridiplantae > Streptophyta > Pinopsida > Pinales > Pinaceae > Picea > Picea mariana. The sequence goes on from JASDQU010215714.1 coordinate 2,956, forward strand.
TATGAGATATATCTACTATTGAATGAAATATTAGTGTGGAGAGTCATATATCCTCAAGATCAAGAACTAGGAGGGCGCTATGTATTTTCTGGGAAATGTATAGCTTGTTGGAGGCCATTCATTTGTTGGGAATGGTTAACTGTTATGCTGGTCGAATTTGTATACCAGAAGTGTTGTTTATCCATCTTCCACTTGGCTTCATTGCAACACAAATTTGCAGGCGAGTCTCTAAGTTATTCCCTACTGTGTATTTTCCCATATACATGTCAGAAATATTGAATTATTTGTTATAAACTTCTGAAGTAATTGATGGTTTATCGTTAATATGACAACCATAGATAATAGATAGGCCCGTTCCATATTTATTGCCTGTTATATCAATGTTGTTTATACTTTTTGAGGTTATTTGGTACATGGTTATGAGTGTTGAAATGTTTCATATGGGGCTGTAAACTGTCAAGAAATTATTCCATTATCAAGAACTATAAACTGCCATTATAATAAATTTGGAACAGAGAGTCCACACCACAGATTTAACTTAAATATTTCTATATATCGGAGGCTGGAATATTACAGTGGTATCATAGCATTTTCCTCTACAATTTTGGGCTTTGAGGGGCACTTATAATCATATTTATGAGAGCAAAAGACGATCAAAACATTACAAACGAAAGATGTAGGGGAATAACACCAAATCCCCCCGTGTGGGAAGAAGAAGAAGAAGTGGTTAGAGAAGAAGAAACATGAGAGGCAACACCATCCATCACACTTAAGGGAAAATGAACTATGGGGGAAGAAGATGATTTCATGATCAATAATTTTCTTAATATTTTGAATGATTTGGCCAAGGGTCAAAAGGTCATGATGGACCTTATGGAGCAGCTAGCTAAGAATTCCTTGAAGGGCCCAATGAAGCAAAATCAAAATGGTGATAGGCGTTCAAACAATGGAGAGGGTATCCATTCACGCACTACCATGCAGAGCCACCCCCACTTGTACACCAAATACCCCAGACCCACTATACCTCCATTTTTGGGGAATGACGCCGTAGGTCCATTGATGCAGGTTGATCAGGATGAACCCTATAGGGAATATTTGGAAGATTACATGAGGTCGAGAGATGATTTCCACTTGGCCATGTATTTTGTAGAGTTCTGCAATATGAAGAGTAGAAACCGACCTAGAGGGCCCATGAGGGCCATGACACAAAATTTTGAGTTGCAACGTACCATTGGGAAGGTCACCATTCCCAAATTTGACAGGGGCTCTAAATGATCCACGAGATCATGGGTGCATAAGCTCGAAACTTACTTCCAACTGCACTAGATGATAGAGACAAATGTGATTAAGTTGGCCACCTTGCACCTGGATGGTGAGGCCCATGAGTGGTTGTACCATGGGTTAGTCACCTTGGGACATGTCAGGGTCACTACCTACCTGGACTTCACACAGAGGCTCATTAAGAGATTTGACAGGAAGGATCCAAAGCTTCACTTCAGAGAGTTGGCTCAACTCAAGCATACAGTTACCCCAGAGGCTTATATATCTAAGTTTCAGAGGGTTGTTTTGATGGTGACAGACATTTTAGAGGCCCATTTGGTGATGTTGTTTGTTGAGGGGCTATCAGAGCCTCTACGAGGATTGTTCAAAGCTTAAAATCCTACCTCTTTACAGGATGTCGTCAACAAAGCTCGTGACATGAAGGATGTAGTACCTAAGAGTCGGTTTCCACCCAAACCCATTTTTACCCCAAAGATTAAGGAGACCAGACCACCTCAGAGAGATTGGGCCAGAAATCCCAAATTGGATGAAGAGACCAGGAGATAATTGAGAAAAAATAAATTGTGTTTCAGCTATCAAGAACCATGGGCACCAGGACACAGATGTGATGGGAAGGAAAAAATGGGCAAGGCCCATTACATTGAGGTATACTCTAACGGTGATAGTGATGAGGATGAGGAGGTGGAACATGCACAGGACCACAGACATCCAAAATCAGGAGAGGAGTCTTCATAGGATGGGGATAAGGTCCCAGTCATGGCCTCAATGTCAGGATTTCCGAGTTATCATACCTTCAGGGTCAGATGTGTCCTAGAGGGGCACAAGGTGACATTATTGATTGACGGGGGAGCATCCCATAACTTCATTGACACTAACATGGTTGATAGGAGAGGAATTCCGATAGAGGAATTCAATGGGTTCACAATAGTCATACCAGGAGGCTATTAGATGAGTTGCACCAGGTGGATTCCCAAGTTGACAATAACCATGGGAAACTACTCAATGATAGATGATTTCTTTGTGGTGGACGTACCATACATGAATGTAGTGTTGGGAATTCAATGAATTTACTTTATTGGGAGATACACTACTGATCAGAGGACCATAGAGATGGAATTCACAGGCCTGGATGGAAAGAAAGTGGTCCTACGAGCCATGCATCAGTACCCGTCGAAGGTTGTGTCATCGCACAACATGGAGGCAATCATGATGCATGGTGATATAGAGTGTTTTATTATTGACAGAGAACCACTAGACTGTCTGCAATAGCTTCCTGAGAACTTACAAGTATTACTCCGCAAACATCATAAGGTATTTAGTGTCATTCCTCCTGCCATTCCACCTGATAGAGGTTTTGAGCATATCATAGAGTTAGAAGAGGGGGTCTAAGAATTTATCACAAACCCCCATCGACTCCCTAAAGTTTACAAGGACGAGATTGAAAAAACGATCAAAGAATTGTTGAAAATGGGCCACATCCGCCCTAGTTCTATCCCGTTTTCCTCTTCCGTAGTTTTGGTCAAGAAAAAGGACGGTACTCTGCAGATGTGTATTGACCACAGGGCTCTAAGCAAGAAAACGATAAAAAATCGGTATCCCATACCCAGGATCGATGAATTAATGGATGAGCTCAGGGTAGCTAAATTTTTCTCGAAGATTGATCTTCGATCAGGGTACCATCAGATTAAGGTACGAGAGCAGGACGTACATAAGACAACCTTTTGATGCCACTATGGGAATTTTGAGTTTCTGGTCATGCCATTTGGGCTAACTAATGCCCTTGCCACTTTCCAGTTGTGCATGAATCATGTGTTCAATAATCAACTGAGGAAATTATTATTAGTCTTCTTTGATGACATCCTCATATACAACAAAACATGGGAAGACCATCTGCGACATCTTGATGAAGTACTTGGTATTATAGAGAGTCAAAAGTTGTATGCAAAGGAATCCAAGTGCGAGTTTGGTATGACATAGATGCTCTACTTGGGGCACGTGATTGGGGAGAATGGGGTACAGGTGCACCAAGAAAAGATCAGGGTGTTCATTGAATGACCAACTCCTAGGAATGTGATAGAACTAAAGAGTTTCCTTGGTCTCTGCACTTACTATAGGAAATTTGTTAAATGATTCTCACAATTGACAACGCCACTAATTGATCTCACCAAAAAGGGGGATTTCGCTTGGATAGAGGAGGCCCAGGAGACATTCGATAAAATGAAGCAGGTGATGAGTTCATGCCTTGTTTTATCACTCTTTGATTTCACTTAGCCCTTTGTCTTGGAGTGTGATGCTTCAGGAATTGGGATAGGAGTTGTATTGATGCAAAGTGGTCACCCAATCACGTTTGAGAGATGCAAAATCCGAGAGTATGAGCGACATTACTCCATATATGACAAAGAGATGTTGGCCATAATGCATGCTTTGACCAAATTCTGACAGTACTTGGTGGGCAATAGGTTCAAGGTAAATACTGATCATAATAGCTTGAAGTTTCCCATGGAGAAAAAGGAGCTGAGCGAGCGACAACAAAAATGGATCAGTAAAATCCAAGCCTACAATTTTGAAATTGAGTATGTGAAAGGAAAAAATAATGTGGTTGCCGACGCCCTATCTAGGATACCCACTCTCTCTCTCATGGATATTTCAACGGAATGGAAGGCACTTCTATTGGTAGAATACTTCAAAAAACAAGTTCTTTTGTGAGATACTTGATGGTCAGGTCTTTGATGACAGGTACAGGGTTATTAATGACATCATATATTATAAGGACCGTATCTACTTAGTACCAAAATATCAGTTGAAAGACAAAATTCTACATGCTACACATAATTCTCCTTTGGCTTGTCATCCGGGATACCTGAAGACTTATAGAAAAATTCAGGAGAGATTCATTTGGAAGGGTTTCAAGACTGATGTATTGAAGTTTGTATGGGAGTGCCACATCTGTCAACAAAATAAGGCAGAACATACCCATCCAACATGATTTCTCCAACCGCTTCCCATCCCTGAACAAAAATGGGAAAGCATTTCGATGGATTTTATTACAAGGATTCTTGAGGTTCAAGGGAAGGATTGTATCTACATGGTGGTTGACAAGCTTACTAAATTCACCCATTTCTTTGCTAGATCATCAAAATACTCTGCAGCGTAGGTAGACAAATTTTTCTTCAGAGAGGTATTTCGGCTGCATGGACTGCCCAAGACAATTGCTAGTGATTAAGACAATAGATTCATGGGGGTTTCTGTCAGGAGATGTTCAAAATCATAGGGACATAATTAACGCCCAATACCAGTTATCACCCTCAAACAGATGGGAAAACCGAAATTGTGAACAAATGGATCGAGGGGTATTTGATAAATTATGTATCGGGGCAACAAAATGCATGGATCAAACGGTTGCACTTGGGTGAGCATTGCTATAACACCACCTATCACATGTCGATCGAGATGACACCTTTCAATGATTTGTATGGTTATGACGCTACCACCTTTCTGGACTGAGCATTTGGGGACAACCGGGAACCCATAACCAAAGATTGGATTCAGGAGATTCAAGACATCCTGCAAACTCTCAAAGTTAACCTACAAACGACACAGAATCAACATAAGATGTATGTCGATAAGCATAGAGTGGAGCACAATTTCAAGGTGGGATAATTGGTATACCTCTGCTTGCAGCCATACAAACAATCATCCTTGAAAATAAAAGGGGCAGAAAAATTGAAGCCACGATTCTATGGTCCCTACAGGATTTTGAGGCGAGTTGGGGAGGTATCTAATGAGTTAGATCTTCTAGAGGGGTGTAAGATACACAATGTATTTCATGTTTCATGCCTCAAGAAGGTAGTGGGACACCGTGTTGTCACCTCTACAGAGATACCACCACTGGATGAGGAGGGGCAGTTGATTCTAATTCTGGAGGAGGTGTTGGAGACTAGAGAGCATAAATTGAGGAACAAGAGCATCAAAGAGTACCTTATCAAATGGAAAAATCTTATTGAGGACGCCACTTGGGAAGGAGAGCAAATATTGCAACATCCTAGATTGCATTTGCTTGAGGACAAGCAATCTCAGGCGGGGAGGACTGTAATGTCCCCGTCGGCCTAGGAGTCATAAGGAGTGGTTCCGCTAGCCTAACTTGGTTCTTGTAGGCTAAGTTAGAAAAGTTACCTAGGGAACTCAACTTTTTCCTAGGAAATAACTTTATAAAGTGAAAAAAGGAAAAAGGGGGACATGGGTCTTAGGCAAATAAAGTCACTTAAAAATTATAAAGTGTGCAAGCATAAAGTGACTTTAAAAACAAAATAAAAGTAAAGTGAGTGGGAAATAACTCAATTGAGAAATAAAAGAGGGGAAATGAGGAGGCACCCCTCATTCTTGAATTCACTCACTTGGAAATTAGATTTTGAGAGATCTTGAGGAAAGAGTCTAGGGTTTTTGGAAATACTTTGAATTTATCTTTGGTTTTGATGTTGAAACTATACACCCTGGTCATATTTGAGGACGAGATCACTTCAGATTTCGTCATTGTTCTTCATTGCTATAGAGTTTTATCTTCTTACAACTGAATATCTTTGAGTATTGTCAGTTCCTTGTGTGAGGCGATTGAATTTTTTCCAGTGAGGGACGACTAGTTTTCTATTCTGGGGGAAATTTCCTCATTGTGATGGGCATAATACTTATTGTAGAGGGTGAACCATACATCCCTTAAGATTTTCCAGTGTGGGGGTTGAGTTTTATACATTGTAGGTGATGCATACTATAGTCTGGGCATATTTATTGGGTCATGGACGAGTTCTTATCTGTTGGTCGAATCTCTCTCTCTTTGCAGATCACTATATTATGAGAAGGGGGTCGCTGGGTCTACTTGAACTTGAAGCGGCGTGGAACCTTTGCTGAGTAATATATACAATGAGGAGGTTGAACCCTTCCACCAACTATGAGATGTATCTATTATTGACTGAAATATCAGTGTGGAGAGTCATGTATCCTCAAGACCAAGAACTAGGAGGGCACTATGTATTTTTTGGGCAACGTATAGCTTGTTGGAGGCCATTCATTTGTTGGGAATGGTTAACTATTATGCTAGGAAAATTTGTATACTGGAAGTGATGTTTATTCATCTTCCACTTGGCTTCATTGCAACACAAATCTACAGGCTAGTCTCTAAGTTATTCCCTACTGTGTATTTTCCCATATGCAGGTCAAAAATATTTAATTATTTGCTGTTATAAACTTCTGAAGTAATTGCTAGTTTATATTTAATATGACTGTAATGTCCCTTTCCAAATATGAGCTCCAAAAAGGAGGCTTAATGGTATAAACAACCCCGTTAGACTATAGCCAGGGCCAGAAAGGAGTGAACATGGTTACTAGAGGTCATTCCAGCCAAGGGTGTTATAATTTGAAAGTGACATTGAACTAAAAGTGGGTAAAAGTGCTTTTAAGCCAACTTGAGCTAAAAATAGAACAAATGAGATAAAATTAGAGTCAACAATGAATTAGGGTTTCAGGAAGCTATAAGAGAAGGTAAAGCGACCCAATTCATCATTATGCAGATATTGACTTGTCATTGAGGAGAGAGGCGCATCTAAGGAGAGAGAGCTCAGTGGATTCCAGGAGGAATACACCAGTGGTTGATTTTGGTGTTGAGAGACACACCCTAGTCACTAGGAAGATCACACAGGTCTTCCATTAGTCTTTAGAAGCAGTTATACAGTTTCCAACAGCAAGGGCACACTTAGTCAGGGTGAGGGTGCAACTTCTGAGGAGGTATTGATTTGACTTGTCCCATCCCCATCTAGGGAGAATCCAAAGATTCCCTTTTGACCTAGTTAAAAGGAAGGCAAGGCACATTATTTGTCCGATTTCTTGTTAGATTTCGACGAATAAATCATCTGGGTCTCATTTTCCAGCCGTTGAGGTTGTGACACTTGGTGAGGACACATTTGGGGTTCCCGAGTGATCATTAGATCAAATCTAGGGAAATCATTCTGACCCATTTCACAATAGGCTAGGGAAATCAATTTGAGACACATATCATCTGATAACGACTATGGAATCACTAGGGCATAATTTTCCAGTAGCAAAGGGGGTGCATTTCCCCAAGGGGATCCATCCGGGGTCCAGAGATACCAATAGAGGAACGGTCAATCACCAGGGTTGAGAGGGACAACATGGTACACTATTTGAGATAGTTTCCAGGCCGATTCGAGAGTTCTAGCCACCAGGGTGAACTTTCCAGACTTGCAACAGTTGTCGTATGAGTTGTTGTAGCTTGCAACAGATTATACATCTGATCCATTGATCCCGCGACATTCCTTCATTATCGGGTACTATTGTTTTAGTTTAGTTATTTTATTCTGGCTAAGATCCTTTTATCACTGATCTAGCTGAGTGATTTATTTTATTCAACCGTATTCAACATTTGCACTCCGCAGAGATATCATAATATAAGTTTTGTAGTCTTTTGTCGCCATTATTATTTGTATGCTCATTTATGTGCTGCAAACAATTAATCATACACACAAATTAGCAAAGTTTCCTAGACTAGCCGAATCTAGGATACTACAGTGGTATCAAAGATTTAGTTTTGCGAGCCTATGACTAAAGACGATGAGTTTAGTAGAGGAACCAGGGAGTCGTGAGAACATAGGTGACTAATATGTCACTTACAACATACACAAGGAGGGAAGACCTAGATCTGTTTCCCCCCCTTTTCCTCCCGGCTTAGAGGAAGAGGAAGAGGCACACATGGAAGTGGAGAGAAGGGTAGAGCGTGAGGCTAAGCATGAGGCAGAGAGGATGTTAGGAGACATATATGAGAGACTAGAGGGTAGTGTTTATAAGCCCCCCATGGAACCATAGGCAACCTTCATGCATGTACTAAAAAATCTGGTAGTCAGTTAGCAGACCATGACTCAGTCTTTGGTGCAGATGGCTGATAGATTGGATATAGTGGGCACACAATCTCCACATGCAGCACATGGGAAATCAGGGACATGAAGTAGACCCCAACCACCTACTTGCACATACACCTCTTCGAGTAGGATTCCCATGTCATTTTTCCACAGTTTCCAGAGGGAAATCCTAACAACAACATAGTAGCAGATAACAAAGAGGCCGCCCACTCAGGCAGAGGACATTGTAGAGTACATGAGGGAATATGCAACATTAGGCCGTAACTTCCATCAGGAAATGACCCTGGTCGAGTATTGTGGTCTCAGACTCAAGAACCGCCCCAGAGATCCTCAGAGAGGAGGACAACAACATCAACAGGGACATAACATTGATTTCATCCAAAAAGTTGGTAAAATCACTATAACTTCTTTTGACAGATCATCCAAATGCACAGCGAGAGCTTGGGTACAAAATCTAGACACGCACTATAATCTATACCAGATGATCAAGACATAAGCCATAAATTTCGCTACCCTACACTTGGAGGGTGAGGCACACAGGTGGTGGCATCATGGGATGGTGACGTTGGGACATAATCACATCACCTCTTATAGGGAGTTCACCAGTCTTGGTTTTCTTCAATGGCATATTGGTCTACAACAAGACATGGCAGGAGCATATGAGGCACTTGGATGAAGTATTGAACATCATGGAGGTGCAGTCACTATACACCAAAGAGTCCAAGTGTGATTCATTAGTGCACAGGGGGTACAAGTACACCAAAAGAAGATCAGGGCCATTCTGGATTGGCCAACGCCCATGAATGTGATAGAGTTAAGGAGCTTCTTCGGGTTGTGCATCTATTACAGGTGTTTTTTCAGGGGTTTTTCTCAACTTGGAGCACCACTGAAGGATCTCACTAAGCATGGGGATTTTATTTGGACCGATGAATCACATAAAGCCTTTGATCACATGAAGGAAGTCATGGGAACATGTCCAGTGTTAGCATTACCATAATTCACTTTACCATTTGTACTAGAGTGTGATGCGTCCGAAGAGAGTATCAGGGTAGTTTTGATGTAGGGAGATCACCCCATTATATTTGAGAGCAGGAAGCTCAGTCAAACCGAGAATTTGTACTCTATTTATGACAAGGAAATGCTGGCAATCGTGCATGCCTTGACCAAATTCAAACAATATTTGGTGGGAAACAAATTCACGGTCAAAACATATCACAAGAGCCTAAAGTATTTCCTTGAGCAGAAGGATCTAAGTGAGCGCCAACAAAAATGGGTGAAGAAGGTGCAGGCCTTCGACTTCGACATAGAGTATGTCAAAGGTAAGAAGAACATTGTAGCCGACGCGCTATCTAGGATACTTGTGACATGTTCTTTGATGGAGATTTCAATAGATTGGAAATCCCACTTGTTAATGGAATATTCCAAGAACAAGTTTGCTTGTGAGGTTCTGGATGGAAAAATTTAGGATGACAGGTACAAGGTCATTGACGATGCCATATTCTACAAGGACAGAGTCTACTTAGTACTATATTCATGGCTCAATAAGGAGATCCTCACAACAGTTCATGATTCACCACTTGCAGGCCATCAAGGGTTTTTCAAAACCTATAGGCAGATTGGGGAGATATTCTCATGGAAGGGCCTCAAACAGGATGTTATGAAGTACATCAATGAGTGTGTGACTTGTCAGCAAAACACGTCAGCGCATATGCTTCCAGCAGGGATACTTCAACCACTTCCCATTCTAGAGCATAAATGGGAGAGGATATCGATAGACTTCATCACAGGCCTACCCAAGGTCCAGGGTAAGGATTGCATCTATGTAGTGGTCGAAAAATTGACCAATTTCGCTCACTTATATTCCATACCGACATAGTACAACACAGTCTAGGTAGCCGAGTTATTCTTCAGAGAGGTCTTCAGAATTCATGGGTTTCCAAGGAACATCATCAGTGACAGGGACAGTCGGTTTATTGTGACATTCTGGAGGGAGTTGTTTAGATTGGTGGGGACAAATTTGACACCCAACACCAACTATCACCCTCAGATAGATGGGTAGACGGAGATCGTCAACAAGTGGGTTTAAGGGTATTTGAGGAACTATGTGGGTGGACAACATAGAACATGGGTCAGGTGGCTACATTTAGGAGAGAATTGTTACAACACCACTTTCCACATGTCCATTGGTATGACACCCTTCCGAGCATTGTATGAGTATGATGCTCCCACTTTTATAGACTTGGTTTTCGGGGAGAGAAGACCTCCCAAGGCCAAGGATTAGGTCACAGAGAGTTAGGAGATTCTCAAATTGCTAAAAGAGAACCTATAAACAACACATAATCAACAAAATATGAGTGTAGACATGAAAAAGATAGAGCATAGCTTTGAGGTTGGGGATTTGGTTTTCTTGAGACTCCAAACTTATAGATAGTTATCTATGAAGAAGAGTGGGGCCGAGAAGCTCAAGCCCATATTTTATGGACCTTACATAATCATGCATCAGGTAGGCGAGGTTGCTTATGACCTAGAGCTTGCAGAGGGGAGGAAGATTCATAAAGTGTTCCACGTATCTTGCCTCAAGAAGGCAGTGGGACAATTCATTATCACACCAGAGGACCTTCTCGCATTGGATGAGGAGGGACAGTTGGAGTTGGTTCCGGAGGAGGTACTAGAGTTTCAAGAGCAGAAACTTAGGAGCAAGGTCTTCAGAGAGTGTTTGATTAGATGGAGAGGGCTTGCAATAGATGATGCTACTTGGGAGAGCAAGCATGTGTTGCAACACCCTGGATTAGTATTGCTTGAGGACAAGCAATTTCGGGAAGGGAGGATTGTACTGTCCCTTTCCAAATAGGATCTCCAGAAAGGAGGATTAATGGTCTAAATAACCCCGTTAGACTATAGCCAGGGCTAGAAAGGGGTAAACAAGGTTACTAGAGGTCATTCCAGCCAAGGGTGCTATAATTTGAAAGTGACATTGAGCTAAAAGTGGCGAAAAATGATTTTAAGCCAACTTGAGCTAAAAATAGAACAAATGAGATAAAATTAGAGTCAACAAAGAATTAGGGTTTTGGGAAGCTATAAGTGAAGGTAAAGCGAACTAATTCATCATTATGCAGATATTGACTTGTCATTGAGGAGAGAGGTTCATCTCAGGAGAGAGAGCTCAGTGGATTCCAGGAGGAATGCACCAGTGGTTGATTTTGGTGTTGAGAGACACACCCTAGTCACTGGTAAGATCACACAGGTCTTCCATCAGTCTTCAACATCAGTTATACAGTTTCCAACATCAAGGGCACACTTAGTCAGGGTAAGGGTGCAACTTCTAAGGAGGTATTGGGTCGACTTATCCCATCCAGGGAGAATCCAAAGATTCCCTTCCGACTTAGTTGAGAGGAAGGCAAGCCACATCATTTGCTTGGTTTCTCGTCAAATTCCGACTAAGAAATCATCTGGGGTGCATTTTCTAGCCGTTGAGGTTGTGACACTTGGGGAGGACACATTTGGGGTTCTCGAGTGATCATCAGATCAGATCCAAGGAAATCCTTCCGACCCATTTCAAAATAGTCCAGGGTGATCAGTTTGAGACACATATCATCTAATTTCAACAGTGGAATCACTAGGGCATAGTTTTCCAGTAGAAGAGGGGGCACATTTCCCAAAGGGGATCCATCCGGGGTCCAGACATACCAGTAGAGGGCCGGTCTGTCACCAGAGCTGAGAGGGACAACAGAGCACACTGTTTGGGACAGTTTCTAGGCTGATCCAAGAGGTCTAGCCACCTTGGTGAACTTTCCAGACTTGCAGCAGTTGCTGTATGAGCTACCGTAGCTTGCAACACATTCTACATCTAATCCATTGATCCCACAACATTCCTTCAGTATTATGTACTATTGTTTTAGTTTACTTATTGTATTCCGGCCAAGATCCTTTTGTCACTGATCTAGCCGAGTGATTTATTTTATTCAGCTGCATTCGACATTTGTACCCCGCAAAGATATCACAATATAAGTTTTGCAGTCTTTTGTCGCCATTATTATTTGTATGCTCACTTATACGATGTAAACAATTAATCATACACACACATTAGCAGAGTTTCCTAGACTAGCCGAAACTAGGAAACTACAATGACAACCAAAGATAATAGATAGGTCTGTTCCATATTTACTGCCCGTTATATCAATGCTTTTTATACTTGTTAATGTTATTTGGTACATGCTTATGGGTGTTGAAATGTTTCATATGGGGTTGTAAACAGTCAAGAAATTATTCCATTTGCAAGAACTATAAACTGCCATTATAATAAATTTGGAACGAAGAGTCCACACCACAGATTTAACTTAAATATTTCTATATACTGGAGGCCGAAATATTACATACCTCGGTTTTGAGTCCCAATATTAATAATGAATTTTGTTTGTTTGATGAAAGGTTGGAGTGCCTATAAAGTTGAAAAGGCCGGGAAGCTTAGAAATGTAAGACTTTGGATATTAATAATCAAATACATCATTGGTTTCAAGATGGACAAGGACAAAGTTATAGGGGGCTATGATTCCAAGAGGAGGGGGCTAAAGGGGTAAGTATTTTATTATATTTTATTTACTCATTTTGGATTTAGTGGGGAAAGGTGGTTATGTGAGCTTCTTTGGGGGAGGCCACATGATGCATTACTACATGTGATTATTTAAACCATGCTCTTGGTTGTTTGGGGGTTGGTCATTCATTGTTACACTCAATAATTTTTAGAGTGGTCCATCATTCATTCATTCTTCTTGCTCACTCTTGTTCTAGGTTTTGGGCATGGAAAACGAAGGGCTATAGGTAGTGAGCCATGTCTAGTTGGATGTAGGAACTACTGGTATTTCTAGCAAGGAATTGATGCCTGCGTGCATGAGAATGTTGACAGTTGTGAAAAGATTGTCCACAACTAAGAATCCTTGTAGTTTCCAGCATTGATATTTCCTAACCAGTATCACTACAACCTTGGAAATAGGTGGAAAAACCCGAGGGACCGCATGGAAGAGAAGGGGGTTCACCTCTGTGGGTTGTGCAGGCTGAATGGGAAAGAGAGTTGGTAAACTAGGATTGTTGTGTGGTTGAGAAAACTATGAGAGTTTGATAGCTGACTGGTGCATGCTTTAGAGTTGGCCTAGGACCTGTCCTTGTATTATTTATAGCCTTGTCTTAGGGGTGACATGTTGTAGATATTTATGTGTAATAGAGTCTAAAGTTGTGAAGAATGCCCAATGTCTACAACTAGTTGGTGAATTGTTTCTTTAAAATATAAGTTCTCTATGTTTTCTCTGTGATTTATATTTTGTTGTGTATTATTTAACTCTATCTCGTGTTTAAGACTTGTTGTTAATGTTATGCATGACATGTTAATAATTTATTTTATAGATACAAATGTTCTTTCTAATTTCATGTGAATGTAGCATGTTTCTTGAATTAAAGATTGGTATCAGAAGTTTGAAATTGCGCAGGAAAGTGAATTTAGAGGTACCTAGGCAGTACTGTGTAGCGGGTATGTGATAGATTGGTATCAGAGCAAATATTTTTCAGGTTTGCTGGTACGAGGTATATTACAGTTTGGTATCAAAGCACGATTTACAATGCTTGGGTTGTTTCCACTGAATTACATGTTGAAATATTATCTTCTGCATGGAGGCCAAGATGGCGGGTGCTTGGGCGGCCGAAGGCATTTATTGAAGTTATGCATTTTTGTGAATTTGGAAAATTTGAATATTTTCCTTACAATGTCGTGGAATCCACGTGGTGGGTGTCATGTAGAGCCATGGTGGTAGGTTTCCTATGGAAGGTCATGGTGGTGGACCACCATGGAAGGGGTGGTAGGTCGGGATAACGAGGGATCCATATAACCTCCTTTAAAGGAAAATTTGGATAACATTTAAATGAAAATCCAGATTCAAATGTTGGAACTACAATATGTTGGAAACTATTTGGGATTCACTTAAAACTTTAAATTCAACGAGGCACAAAGCCAGATCTGGATATATGGAGATCCAGGTGTCGAAAAATATTTTACAAACCTCATTAGCTCGAATTCGGATGTAAAATTCCTTACTCCTCGAAGATCATGACCGAAACCTTGTAGATAGAACCCTCAATCTAGGAATCTAAGTTTCAGGAGAAATTTTCTCTAAAAGAAAGTCTGGATTTGGGTTATGTCAAGAACTCTTACGTTAATCGACAACGATTTTGATGTTAGTTGACAGAAGTTAGTCTCTTAGTAAAATTTCATAATGGATAAAGTGCATAAATTAGGTGAAAATGGATTTTTCAGGAAGCTATAACTTTCAACTCAGAGATAAGATGAAGGAATATGAATAGTCATTGGAAAGATGATTCATAAGAGAATAACCTTGAATTATTATAATTTGGAGAAGTGTGATTTGATTCTTCATGAATTGAGAAGAAGAATTACTTGTAGGATCAATTGACAAATTTTTTATAGTATGCATAATTCTAACAAAAATGGTTGCTTGCACATTTTGCAAAATTAGGGGTATAAGCATATCGGTTCAAGCTCAGGATTGCATATTAAATACTTGGAGGATGCATAGGGATCCTATAGCCATGAGAAGGAAGCCAAAGGACAACATATTAGTGTGGGTAATGAGGAGACAAAATCCAATGGACATAGTGTTGATTAAGGTTGGTTGCCATTGATGTTAACCCTTGAAGAAAGCCCCATAGCACAAAGATTTGGGTAATGGACCCAAGATTGTTTGATGTAAATATGACTCATTATTGTTTTTTCATGGTTGATAAGAAGTAAATATGGATGAAAACTAAAGTGGTCCCCTTATGGTGAAATCCCTCACGGGAAGATGCTTTGCGGAGTAAGAGAACCCATGATTAATTGTGGAATAATGAGATGAAGGACAATGAATTTGTCAAGGAAAATATCCTAGATGGATAGTGCTTGTCATGCCATTTCTGGTGGTATGTGGAATGTCACATAACTCCTCACGGTTTGAGAGTTATGGCCTTACGAAGTTGGAGGACCCTCATATGTCATCTAGAAGCCCCAAAAGGTCAAAGTAGTCAAAGTGGTTTAAGAGATTTTAAAAGGTAAATAATAAAGTGAAGTGATGAGTGTATTATA